>APFE030010803.1:202491-221785 GCA_000404065.3 Pinus taeda
TATGGAAGGAAACAAGAATAGCTTTATTCAGATGAAAAGTAGCAAGAAGATTACAACCATGTGCTCTGACCCAACATCATCCTCCAGCTAAGAAGCCCTTCTTCACCTCAAGTAAAGCTAGATCACCCAACACTGTGAATGTACACCAGAATACTAACAACACCTCTCTATAAGATACAAAATTCCAGCCTCTGGATCTCTGTGATGAGGGATCCATATATAGATGATTACAGAGAGGTGAGTCATCTTCTGGGATCTTGATTAGTTGTCCTCTCTCTGATAATTCCTGTGTCCACTTGGAGAATGATGATCTCTTACTCATCCCTGGTCAAAAATGGAGAGGCAAGTGTCAGAGGGGAAGCTTCTGGAAGATTCCACGATCTTCCACCTCGCATTTTTGTCCCTGCCATTTGTCCATTCCCGACCATCGCACACTACAGAGGAGCCATTTAGTATGCATCACACCCTATACACTGGGAAGGTGATATGCATCGCACCCTCTGCACTGGATTTTCAGTATGGTCCAGTTTTGACCATTTATGAGCAGTTTTAGTGGAGAACTTCTGGGAGATGATGTAATCAGTTGACCTTGTTCCTTTAGGTAGTGAAGCAACACTTTTAGGGACTTAGGAGCCCTTAGTTTATGGACATTTATGATTGGGGTTGAAGTGCCCAAAAATGTCTATAACATACAAGACAAGTGTGAGCTCAAGGATTGGGTTCTGAAATCTTGGCGAAGGGTGTAGGTAGATCTAAGGATTGAAGCGCCTTAGCCACAATCTGGAAGGCGTTTGGTGGTAGTCGCAGTAGGGTAGGATGCAGGCGCAACTGAATGGGCAGGTGAACTTGTGTGGCGGGTCGAATGAACACACAAGGTGTAGGTCTGCGCACGGGCACACACGGAGCACTGAGTTGGTAAACCGGGTCAGTGAGCAGGCTTGCACGAGAGCGTTGGAGGGCGAGCTCGGACGAAGGGCACCGGTGGTTGGTGAAGGTTGGCGTGTTGAGGAAAACGCACCCAACGAGCAGAGGTTTGACGAGTCGTGGTAGGCGCAGTTGGTGAACGATGCATCGGGTGGGTTGAATGCACTGGGCAAATAACGATGAGTTGGGCGGTCACGGTGAGCACGCCCGAACAAAATGACGATAAGGCGAACAAGGGTTGGCGGTGAATGCGCCCGGGCGAACATGACGACGGGTGAGTTAGTCGGGCATGACGAAACGGTGAACGCTGGGCAGTTGTGGTGAAACACGCCCGGTTGAATGAAACGACAAGCGGGCAAGTGAATGCTCAGGTAGGTGTTCACATTTGACATGATGGTTTAACGGGCACTAAATTGTGCAATAAGTGCGACAGGTGCACAAGTGGGCAAAAACTTGTGTGAATTTTCCCGGTGGTTGGGCGAGGCTGCATGACAGTGCAGGAAAGTGAAATTTTACAAGTACGAGATGAAACTGAGGGTTTCTCTCCATTATAAGTTTTATGTGTAAAACTGAATATTATCATTGTTATATGGGTAGACTCATATTTACAGGGAGTTTCCCCTCCTGAGATAATCCATTGTGCATTTGAATGATAATGTGTTAAATGGTGCTTATGAAAGATTAATGTTTTCGATGTGTTAATGAATGTTGTACTTAGCTAATCAAAAAATAAGCTAAGTATAGGAATAAGCGTAGTCCACAACCGTGAGTATTGTTAAAAAGAAAAGGGTTGGTGGTGCCACACCCCTTATCATGCGGTTAAAAGATCACTGCCAGGGTAGGGGTGCGACAGGTGGTATCAGAGCCTTGATTCAAAGAACAAGTTAAAGTGCAACTGACAGGTTGATTGAGAGGCCGATACGTGATGAAGGAGTCTGATAGGTGATTCAAATTTTCAATTTATGGTCTACACTAGATCACAAAGGAAGTGGATGGCGACGATGGCGGAATAACCTCAAGTGATGATAGGTGAATCTAGCCAAGATTCTAGGGAATATTTCCTTGACAAGGTATTGGATAATGTGGAAGACTTGGGTTCCGATATGGATTTGATGAAGGTTGAGAACATGCAGGTTCATGAAGGCTATGCGAAGGTGAAAGATGAACTTGAAGACCTCAAGGTTTGATACGAGTTTACTGAATGGGAGTATACAAAAACGAAAGAAGTCAAGAATATTGGTGAAGTAAGGGATCAAGGTTTGGCTGAAATAATGAAATTGTGGCAAGCTCTTGACGATGGTCTTAATGAGATCACAGTTTTGAGGAAGGCTGTGAGACACAACTCAGGTGGAGGTGTGACTCATGTCAAAATCAAAGAGCCAGATTCTTATGACAGGACGAGGAATGCGAAAACTCTTGGTAACTTTCTATGGGATATGGAACAATACTTGGAGTGTTTGGGATTATCCGATGAGGAAACCAAAGTGAAGGTAGCTGCTCAATTGTTGGTGAAAGATGCTAAGATGTGGTGGCGAAGGAGGATGGATCAGATTACCAATAGCAATGCTAAAGACATAACTTCATGGGATGATATGAAGAAGGCTTTTCAGACCCACTTTAGTCCACAAGATGAAACATGGGATGCAAGGATGAAGATAAAATATATAAAGCAAACAAGAAGTCTGTAGGCATATCAGCGAGAGTTCTCAAGTTTGGTTTTGGAACTTCCTGACATGGAGGAAAGAGACAAGGTGTTCAACTTTATCATAGGTCTGAAACCTTGGGTGTGGAATGAAGTAAAGAGACAAAAGATTAAGACACTTGAGGAGGCTTTTGCTGCTATGGATCATTTGGTGGAACACTACGATTAGGGTTTTGAAGAGAAGAAGAAGAAGTATGACAAACCAAAAGAAAGGAATATGAAAGAGGAGACTTCAAGATTGAATGACAAGTCGAAGACGAAGAAACCATTGAAGTGTTGGATATGTGAGGAACCACACATGGTGAAGAATTGTCCTTCAAGACCAAAGGTGGCTGCCTTGGCATAGTCTAATGTGAAGAAGAAAGAAGAAAATTCCGTAGGGGTTATGCAGATTCTAGGAGTTGCGGTGGCTATGGAAGCTATCTCAACGAGAGACCTAGAAAGAAACAAATTGGAGTATGTCGAAATGAAGGATGGAAGTGTTGTTGTGCTTACTATGTTGGATAGTGGCGTAACTCACAAATTTATGAGTGAGGATACTGTAGTGTGGATATATGAATATGAGGCTATACTGGGTATAGAATTCATGAAGGAATTTGATGCGATGATTGTTACCCATATGAAGAAACTATACATTTACGACAAACGAGAGGATGTTCCCATTGGTGTACCAACCTTGGGAGTAACTAAGTCCAAATTTAAGTTGACAACAATGAACATGGAGAATGAGAAGCGAGATGAAGAGATCTGTAAGCAGTTGTCTATTACAGAGGAAAAGCTTATGAAACAGTCACAGGTTATCAGGACATTGTTAGATAGCATCTTGGATCTATCTAAGGGGTTGGCAGCAGTGGAGGATGACGGTGACGAAGAGTATGTGAGGTCGAATGTTCAGATGGAGGATCGGGAGGCATACTTGCAGAGAATGGAAGTGTAGGATCTAGATAGGTGGATTGAGTTGATTAGTGAGGGAGAGCCTTTAAGATCTGCTCCCTCCTCATCATCTTAGACTATCACAAAGGATGAGGCTCATTGTTAGCTGTTCATGGCAGTGAGTCTCCAAACACTTTGAGCAGGCATCTAGGCGTGAGATGACACAGGTTGATAGGTAGCATGCAGTGGACAGTCATGATCATGTAGGGGCATGATTTCTTATGGAGGTGATGCATGGTTGGATTAGCTACCCAACTAATCCCCGACATGAGGGGTAACAACACATTATTCTTTGCAGAATAGTGGCATATCTATGGCGTGAGGTAGGTTGAGTAGTGGATATCTGCATTACCCATATACACGGTTGTGTGGATGGTTGTTGGGATGAAGATTTGTTGACGATGACAAAGACATGAAGTGGGGGAGGATGTAATGCCCCCAAGTTGGAACCGAGATTGGTGACGAGCGCACGATGGGCAAGAGGGTGAGATGGAGTAACTAGCAAGCCGACATGCCCACACAGTGCAACGAGTCGATCGAAACGAAGGGGAAACGTGAAGGTCATTTGGGCAAAAATGGCTAAGTGTTGAAGTCTTCAGGTGGGCGGACTTATATGTTGAGGCAATCCGAGTGGCAGGCACCCTCACCATGGCCAACACGAAAAGATAGCCAAAAATCGAAAACGTTAGGTAGGCTGGCTTGGGCCGATGTGCAGCAAACATGGTGAAGTGGCGTATATATAGGCAGAGATGATTTGGTGAAATATCAATCCAAGAAGTGCGAGTAAGTCTTCACAGAAGGCAAGTGCGAGCTAAAGGATTGGGTTCTAAAATCTTGGTGAAGGGTGTAGGTGGATCTAAGGGCCAAAGGACCTTAGCTGCAAACTGGAAGGTGTTCGATGGTAGTTGCAGTAGGGCAGGCCGTAGGCGCAGCTGAACAGGTGGGCGAACTCGTGTGGCGGGTTGAACAAATGGATATGGCACGGGTGAGCTAGGCAGGCGCACATGGAGTGCCGAGTTGGTAAACCGAGTCGGCGGGTAGGCTTGCATGAGAGCACCGGAGGGCAAGCTCGGGCGAAGGGCACCGGTGGTTGGTGAAGGTCAGCATGTTGAGGCAAACGTGCGTGGTGAGCAGAGGTTTGGCAAGTCATAGTAGGCGCTCTCGGTGAATGACAAGTCATGTGGGTTGAACGCGCCGAGCAAGCAATGACGAGTTGGGCGGTCGCGGTGGGCATGCCTAAACGAAACTACGAAACGGTGAACGGGCAGTTGCAGTGAATGCACCCAGGCAAACGTGCAGATAGGTGAGTGGTTGGGCATGATGAAACAATGAATGATGGGAAGTTGTGGTGAAACACGCCCGGTTGAACGAAATGATGAGAGGGCAGGTGAATGCTCGGGTAGGTGTGCATGTTTTTCACGAGGTTGAACAGGTGCCTGAATTGTGCGACAATTGCAACAGGTGCACGAGTTGGGCAGCAACTTGTGTGACTTTTCCCGGTGGTTGGGCAAGGCTGCACGACAGTGCAGGAAAGTGAAATTTTACAAGTATGATATGAAACTGGGGGTTTCTCTCCATTGTAAGTTTTATGTGTAAAATTGAATATTATCATTGTTGCACGGGTAGAATCATATTTATAGGGAGTTGCCCCTCCTGAGATAATCCATTGTGCATTTGAATGATAATGATGATAATGTGTTAAATGATGTTTATGAAAGATTATGTTTCCACTATGTTAATGAATGTTGTACTTAGCTGATCGAAAAATAAACTAAGAATAGGAATAGGCATAGTCCTCAACCATGAGTATTGTTAAAAAGAAAAGGGTTGGTGGTGCCACACCCCCGATGGTGCTGTTGAAAGATCACCACCAGGGTAGAGGCATGATAGTGAGTCTACCGATGGAGTCGTGGATTAGCAATGGTGTAGCAGCAGAGGTGACAACTATGCAATCAATCTGCGTGTTTTTTTTGCCTCTGACGATCGGTGCAGGTCCATTCAAAAGGCACATTTGTGTGGATTGAGAAAGATAAGACAAATTGCGTGGTGCATTTTTTACAGACTGATCTTCATCCTGCCTCCTTGCCTATGGATATGTGGATTAGATCTGTGCCTCTGCTCAGAAGATTCATGGTGGGTCTATTAGTCAGAGTGTTTGCATGAGGGGGCCTAACCCAGGTTCAAAGTTAATTAGCCAAACAAATCGCTGTACTGTTGGCCCTTTTAGCAACAACCCATGGAGCGTGGACTGAGGTCTCACCCGAAGCAGTATGGGGGGATACTGAACCAAGTTTCTGCACCCTTAAGATGTCTGAGGGGTCGATTTAGTCCAACTGTAAATACCTTCACACAGGTCACTTCCCGCACTATCCTGACCTGTGAGGCCTTCACGTTCAGTTACAATCACCTTCGTGCAGCCCTAACCAGGGGCTGAGGTGATCTCGTGCTGCCCTAGCAGCGATTTGTGCTACTTCCCCAATTTACACCGTGTAGGTTACTTATCTTCTCATAACAATAGTTATCTTCACATAAACAGATACTTTATCTTATATTCACTTTATCAACACATTCATATACGTTCGCACATCATATAAACTAGAGAAATCAAATTTATATCTGATACATTCAATGCACAAAATAGGAAAAAGATACATAGAAATTATGTTAAACTTCTCTTTATTGCTTCTCTAAAGGTTACAGACTCAACCTGCCTTGCGCACTCAGCTGTAGGGATCCGTGCACTCAGCTGCGGACTACTAGTTCTCTGTGCACTTAGCCGCAGAGCCTTCTCCTACTCTATGACCCAAAGACTCAACTCTACACTTAGATAAGACTCAATTCTCCATCTATTACTTCCATTCCTTGATTCTCCGCCTTACAACTTAGAGCCTCACTCTATTTATACAATCCCATGGTCTGCAGACCATGGATAGATCTCTAAAGCCGACATTACATTACAAAAATGAGGGTGGACAACCCTTTGACTCATTTACAATCTTCGCACTCTGCGCTCACAAAACGCGAAGTCTTTACATCATATTTGGTCAAAATCTGGGCTTTAAGCCCGAAACGTGCCTTGGGGGATCCTGCGCCCAACAGGCCCCCGACACAAACATCGTGAATCGCCCTCGAGTCACTCTGTCGGTGTGGAGATATTAGCACAGGGACCTCCCAACTCTGTCTGAATTACTGCAAGATCGATAGCACATTAAGCAACTACCTACTGTATCTCCTACACGTGCTGTTCAGAGACCGCTGTAGCTGAACTGCTTCCCTGTATATGCTCATATGTTCTCTGCATCTGTGTGAGCTTGGCTTCGATCGAGGCTATAATGAAGAATGCATCTTTGATCTAAGGCTAGACATGCGCCTTCGGAATCGCTTCTTTATGGTGTGTTGTGTCTACCTACTCCTTAAGCGCTTTGGCCTGTTGCATCCGCACGAGCCTTTGTGTAAGGGCCATCGTCTGCGCGGTCCCTTTTATATCATCATATCTTTGCTGTAGCTCACGTCTCTCTATTTCTAAGTGTTGTATGTTCAGGTCCTCCTGTAGAGTGGTGAGGACCTCGAACAACTCTTCCAACATTTTGGTGCAATCCTTCACTGCGCTGCTGATCTCCTCCATTCTCGATGTAATGGCACTGGCACGCTATTCCGTTACCTCAGGAGGAGTTGAAGGCCACGCCTTCAACTGCAACTTTGCTATCTAATGGTTCAACTCCAGTTGAACCTTCGCCATCTCTTCTCGCACCTCGCGCACCCTTGATGCTAACCTTTAGATGTGCACCTCTGCTGGTGCCTCTACTAGGATGGCCAACTCAGGGACTATCTGGCATGCCTCCTCATTCACTTGCACCATCTGCCAGTTTTGCACCACTACCTCGTTGCGCTGCAAGCTCAGTTGTTCCATATTAATTTTCTGCTCACTCAACACCTGTAGTGCACGGCCCTCCCTAGCCCGCAGTTCTATCGTCATTCTGTCCTATAGGACATAGAGTGTCTCTCAAGGGAGCACAACCATGTTGATCCATACTGCCTTCAATGCAATGATCATAGGCATGTTAGCCTCATTCTCTATAACCAGTGCCCCCTCTGGCAGCACTATGGTGTTGGTCATGCAAGTGTGCAACATTTTCTCAGCCACGATCGTTCCTACTACAAGGCTAGTCCGGAGAGTACCAGCATGAGGAGTATGCACCTGCAACTCCTGTATTTATGCTCGGAGGGCCCCCAACACAATTTGATTCTCCCGCGTGAGCTGCTAAAGGGCCTCCGCGGTGACGTCACACTAGGTATCCCCTATATCATGGAGATCTCCTTCGGTGAGGGTGATCGAGTCGAAAGAAATCTTAGAAACTTTCAACTTCTTTCACAGCCCCACCTACTCTCTCAGGCGTTAGTGCTTCAATTGTGTAGATGTTGTTTCTGGGTCTGCGCCACCTTCCTCTGTCTCGGGCTCTTCCTCAGGCGAGGGAAACTTATGGCCCTCGTGCTCCTTCTCTACTGCTTGTTGCTTCTCAGTTGTTGCTGCCTATTTTCTTCTCTTCTTTGCCAATTGCACCATCCATAGTTTTTCCTCCTTATTCTTCTGTTGTGCAGCAGACTTTTCTGTATCCGTCATGGAGATGGCTGGAGTGTGCCACTCCGGCATCCATGAGTCAAGCACAGCAAATATAACATTGTCTGTGGTGAGGTACGACAATTCATTCCACTTCTTCGTAGGGTCCTTGCACGCCCTGATGTACACATGATGGAAGTCCACCTTGAACTCCACAAAGATTTGTAGGCTAATGTAGACAATGGGTGATAACCACGGGTTGTGGTTAGTCCCCATTCTAATGTTCATCTCCATGAACACCCAAAATATCTTACTGTCTTAGATCCTCTGTGCATCTTAGTGGCCCACAACGAAGCGTACTTCACTAACTCCAAAAGATCCCACACAATTGTGGGGAACTGGTTGTCCTCAGGCAACTCCCAAGCTACCAGAACTATGGACAGCAAAAGCCATGCATAGTGGAAGGTCTTCCCCTGTTCCTGTGCCTCGCGACAATTCTCCAAGAACTCCTTGCATAGGTACTTTGACCATTTAAACTCGACACCTTTTGCCAATATCTGGGTTGCAACTTTCACTGCCTTATTGTTGATACTGGAGATTGCGTACCCTCTCTTCTTCTTCTCTAGCTTGAATTTTTCCTTCATGGCCTCCGCGATGGCTAAGTCGGTGCTCTTACCCTCCAAAATATCCGCTAGGTCCTCCCCCTTGCAAGGGAGTCAAGTAATTCTATGAATCAGGTGGTCCGTGATGGGGATGGGCTCCTCTAGCCATAAACACCCATCATGCACCAGGCAGAGTAGCTGCCTGATGACAAAGATAGTTACTAGAGCGTGATGGTAATGCAACACTTAGAGCAGGCTCAACAACCCTTCTTTCTCTACCTCATGTAGCCACTTGTGCGGCTCCAACTCTAGGACTCCCGCCATAGTGCTTTTCTCCAGCTTCATGAGCTGTGCGGTTACCAAGTGTGGGAACCTTTTGTGGTCTGAAAAATTCCAACCTTCAAACTTTAGACTTGGCACCCGTCCCAAGTGTACTCCTTCAAAAACTATATCATCAGGTAGCAGTGGAGTCTGCAGAGAGATCTTACTCTCATATAGGTCCTTGGGCACCCTTGCTTTTCCCTTCCACGAAGGAACATACACGGGAAACCTGGTTAGAGGGTCTGCGTCCTCGGTTTCCACATCCATGTCTTTGTCCTCCTCCTCTTCAACAAGGATTTCCTCAAGGTCTTCCTCCTCTTCATCAGTTTCGAGATTAACCACTTTCCCCTTTTCTTCCATGGTCAATTTAGTTCGCAGCAGGTTTCTAGGGGACACGCACACCAAAACCATGGGCTGCTTATCTTTCTTGGGTCTCAACATGCACGATGATTTAGGGATTTCTTCGACTATCCCGGTGCTCTCAGGGGCATCTCCTATTATCATGGCCTGCGCGGCCT
This sequence comes from Pinus taeda, assembly GCA_000404065.3. Classification (NCBI taxonomy): domain Eukaryota; kingdom Viridiplantae; phylum Streptophyta; class Pinopsida; order Pinales; family Pinaceae; genus Pinus; species Pinus taeda. The sequence goes on from APFE030010803.1 coordinate 212,050, forward strand.
CTTTAGCGGTCATTTTGTCGATATCCATGGCTTCCTCTGGTGTGGTCATAATATTGTTCCACAAATCTCTCAATGGCTTAGGTAAGTGCTCAAACAATGCCTTCGACTTCAAAACATCAAATGGATCTAGGTTCATAGATCTCCGGGCATGCAATAGCTCAATTCTCAAATGGCCAAGTGTTGTTTCTTGGGTAGCCCTTTGAAATTTATAGTGCCTTTTGAATTTGAATTCAATTTTTCCCCCCAAATCTGATTCATTAATGCTTCCTTGGTGGTAGATTTTCCCAAATCTAGCCCATAAAGCTTGCCTTAAATGCCTGCCGCCCACTCCATTTGGTCTCAAACCAAGCATTACATCGTGAATAGTGACTATAATGACCACTTTCCTGCAAACCCGCACGGCAACACAAATACCCTTGCGCTTTCACGAAACTTGTGACACTTCGCTCTTGCACACAGTCCTGACATCACTCAGTTTTCGAGCAAAGTAGTTTATAGTCTTGTGCCTCCTTTTAACTGCCTTGAGCGCTAAGACCGTGCTTCCCATGGCTAGTCAAGTGGCTGGGTCACCTGTATACGGCTTCAACCGACCATTAATCACTTTTCTTGGGAAAGGCTCGCCATTTGACTTCACCAACTACATCGCGCATTTTACCAAATACATTGTGCCACCATCTATGATCCCCTTAGTAACATATGGTCCAATCCAAGGCATCAAACTGATCAACTCTCGGTGGTGGTCCCCAAATTCGTTAATGTAATCATGCGCATCCTGTTTTATCACCACGGTTTTCTTCTCAAGAAAGTCCTTTTGTATTCCTTCCTCAAGCTTCTTAACTTTTGCTTCGATCATGCACTTTTCTCTCTTAACTGAACTTTTTCCTTCATGAGTTCTTTAAGCCTAAGATCACCCTACTGAATCTCCTCATCATGTCCCAAGCATTCTTCTTCGAGTTCTTCCAACTGTGTGATCCCTTCTTCCAAGGCTTCGTGATCCATCATATCCATGGGTGCTACTATGCACGAACTAGGCATGACCGACTCCATCAGCATTACATCGTTCGCTCCATAGGTTAGCCTAGAAGGTGTTTGTTTCGCCAGTTTCTTGCACATTGCCCTATAAGCCCATAAATTTTTTGGAACGTGTAGGTCCCAATCACTTCGCTACGCATTATATACCTTGTTCAGCGCTCTGCACACCTTGTTAAATGATTCCACATGGATAACCTTAAGCTCATTCATTCTCTCCACAGTCTGTCATTCTAACTTGAGGAGTCATTCGTGCATTTTACCACCCAACACATGCTCATTGACCGTATTTCCCAACGTGCAGTTCATGTGTATCCACACAGGTTGTTTACCATATGCCTGTACCCATTTAGACAGATGCGAGTGTAGACCATCCCATGCGTTGTATTTATCTGCCGGTCACACTATAGGTTTCCCAAACCATGCACGCATCATTTTTCTTCATGCGTGCCAGTCTTCAAAGCTTCCTCTGTGTGTACCCCACAACCTTGTGGGCATAGCGCGCAGTACCCAATTCAAGGCATGGAAATGTTACTTTTCCGGCACCTCCCTTTCAAATTTATCTAGGAAAGTATCTACCTCACTTAACCCATCATAAGTAGGTAGATCCCTTACTTCTGTTGATACATAGCGCATTGGTCTTGTCATCATATTATAGTTCAGCATAGTTACCTCATGTAACTGATTCTTCCATCGCTCTATCTCCTCATCCCAATCAAAAGTGAAAGATATTTCGCGCTCCCATGAAATTCATCCATCCATAGTGGGATTTACCCAGTCTTGCTCTCGCGTAGTTATCTTGTAGATATAGTGCAAATCGTCGTTGCTTTCATAGTCCTGCATTGGCTCTATACAGCGTGATCCTTCCGTAGGGTCCAAGGGTATAACTACGCATAGGTACTTCTTCTCAAAAATCATCTTGCACTTCTTTAGATTAATCACCCCGTTCATGTCAGTGGCCCAATCAATTCCTAAGAGCATAGGGTAGGGATTGTTGTCATCAACAATCTCTATTACTTCGAAGTCTGCTAGCGCGCTTTCTCCCTCAATATCCACTATGATTCCCTGCAATCACCCCATAGGTATCATCTTTTATTGGTTCACCATTCACAACAAAATAGGAGACCATTGCAATGTAGGCCTCCCCATGCACTCCCATTTCTGCTTCGGTGGAACGTTTGCGTCTGATCCTAAATCCAGAATTACTTAGTCCATCTCATATTCTCCAATCTGCGCGGTTAGCCTCATTTCTCTCCCTGTACTCATCTTGTGTTTTCCAATCTTTTGGACTACGCACGGTTCTTCTAGCACAGTTCCAATGCATCTGTTAATGAATTCCTATAGTCCCTTTACAACTTTACTATTATGTAGTAGCTTCATGCATGTTTCCAGAAACATCGTAAGCATAGATGAATCCATTTTGACTCCAATCTATCTTTTCTTCCTAAAGTGGCAGCATCAACGAAGCTCTTCTTAGCTTCCATGAAGGTTTCCTTAACGCGCTCCAAATCAAAATCAGCTTCTTTTATCGGAGCCTTGCGAACCCAAGTACTATATTCGGGTTGTTTGCCTTTATTATCTCTCATTGTGATTCCACTTCGGAGGACAATGTTCACATTTGGATCTTCCTCGCGTGGCTCAGACCTCATCATTTGCAAGTTCTGAGTCGGGGGAGGTGGTAGCGCTCCCTTGTCACGTATCCTAGCTATCAGTGTAGGAAAGTACTCTATATCATGATCAAACAAGGTACAATACAGACATGATGGGCACGTTGGATTCATACAATCATGAGCATAATGTCCTAGCCCTCCGCAATTATAGCATATCAGTTGTCCACGACCTCATCCAGGTACTCCTCCACCTTGGCATTGTCTGCGCCCCTGAAATCCAGTTCATGCCACTCCTGCGTTCTGGTCTAGGGGTCGTGTTTCAGCTTGAACTCTATAGTTGGGAGTTCTATCCATCATCAGATCATAGGTTCTATAAGTGAACTCATCGTGTCCAGCTGATCTACAAAAATTATAGAACAACTGTTGCAAATTCTGTGTGTACTTCTGTAGCAAATGGCAGTTGTTCGTAGCATGCTTTCCTCCTATTTGACAAATCACGCACCACAAAGCAGGTGCCATGCTAGATCGTGCTTGCACTTCCGACCTTAATGACGTCATTCCTCCTCCCACAAGGTAATTTGTGAACACCAGGCAATGGTCCTTATCATGACCCTGACCCTTGCATTTTACACACCATACCTCTTCGCGCACTTCTAGTCGGTCTGTCCTGTCCTATTTCAAACTCTGCATCTCAAGCCATAATTTTTTCAACTACGCGTGGATCTGCTGAACTCCCAAGTTAGGATCCTACATCAGGGTTTCATGCAGCCTCATCATGATCTCCAAGGCCTTTGATTGAGTCATTAACCTCTGTTGCGACAATGCGTTCCTCAAATGCGGCGTTAACGATGCTACAAACTATTTGCAGTGCTGTCCATTTGTCAAAGTCATATTAGCTTCGCAAATCGTACACTTCAGTCTCTGATATAGCTCCCAAGGAGTCTCACCTAGTAGCATTGTGATCTATTTGAATCCAATGATTGAATGCGCTTCTGACTTTGGCTTTCTGAATTCTCAGTTTAGCGCAATTTGGATATCTGTGATTTCCGCATTTGGATTGTCATTATAATGCTTAATATACCAGGTCAGCGCGCGATCCTGCATAGCACTGGCCAGCGTTGCTTGCTTTATATTATCATCCGTAACTCCCTGTGCTTCCCATACAGCTCTTATTATGAACCAAAACTGGTCCGGATCTTCATTTCCTACTCCCTTGAACATAGGAAACTTTATTGTGCTTGCCATATTGACTTGCAGTGGTGGCGGAGGTGGTATAGGTGAAGATGGAGGTGAAGGGGGTGAAACTGGTGGTGGTGTGGGAGGGGGTGGTATGTGCAGAATCCTTTGCCTTATCAAATGGATTGCACTTCGCGGCGAGACCTTCGCGAGTTCTTCCTCGTTCCCTCGCAGAGGTGAAATCAAAGGGCTATTCTCTGGTCCCTTACTTCCTTAGTTTCTGTAGGTTTTTCCACTTTGCGTAGCTCCAAACATCAAGGTAATTGCATAACCTTCTTTTTACACAATAGAATTTTAATCCAAGTATTCAGAGACTTTACGTACTTACCTCACGATCCCTTGAGAAAGCGTCGCTCCGCTTCGCTATAGCTGGCTGAAGTGTCTACTGCAAACTTAGTAATGAATCCTCCTATAATCCGATCGAGCCAGTGATCAACAATGTGCATGATCTTATCCTTCGATGATTCCAATATGTGCACCAAATTTGGGGTCCACACAATACGATTGTCAAGTTTCCACCTTCATTGGCTATCTACTAGCTTCACAATCCACTCATACAACTCAGTAGGGAAAGATGCAAAGAAGATTTCGTGGATCTTTGTGTACAGGTAGTAGTCTAACCACTCTTATTTTGTCAGTCACGGATTCCTTTTCTCTTGCACCGTGAACTCGTGAATTCTTATGTCCAACCAAACTTCGATTTCCTTCTTATTTGGATTCCAATGATATGACATCATGCAGATTCCAATCCAGGCAATGGAACCATTTGTTGGCTTGAGGGGGGCTGACCCAGGTTAAAAGTTAATTAGCCAAACAAATCCCTATACTATTGGCCCTTTTGACAACAACCCGCAGAGTCCGGACTGAGGTCTCACCCAAAGAAGTATGGGGGGATGCTGGAACCAAGTTTTTGCACCCTTGAGATATCTGAGGGGTTGATTTAGTCTAGCTGCAAATACCTTCGCGCAAGTCACTTCACGCACTATCTTGACCTATGAGGCCTTCACGATTAGTTACAATCACCTTCACGTAGCCCTAACTAGGGGCTGAGATGATTTCACGTTGCCCTAGCAACGATCTATGCTACTTCCCTATGTTACACCATGTAGCTTACTTATCTTCTTATAACAGTAGTTATCTTTGTGTAAACATATACTTTATCTTATATTCACTTTATCAACATATTCATATAAGTTCGTGCATCATATAAACAATAGAAATGCAATTTATATATGATACATTCAACAAAAAAATAGGAAAAGGATACACATAAATGATGTTAAACTTCTCTTTATTGCTTCTCCAAAGGTTACAGGCTCAACCTGCCTTGCGCACTCAGCTGCAGGGGTCTGCGCACTCAGCTACAGGGGTCCGCGCACTTAGCTGCGGACTACTAGATTTCTGTGCACTCAACTGCAAAGCCTTCTCCTACTCTATGACCAAAGACTTGACTCTACACTTAGATAAGACTCAATTCTCCATCTATTACTTCCATTCCTTGATTCTCTAATTTACAACTTAGAGCCTCACTCTATTTAAACAATGCCACAGTCCGCAGACCATGGGTAGATCTCTAAAGCTGACATTACATTACAAAAATGAGGGCGAACAACCCTATGACTCATTTACAATCTTTGCGCTCCACACCCACAAAACGTGAAGTCTTTACATCGGATTTGGTCAAAATCTGGGCTTTAAGCCCTAAAACTTGTCTTGGGGCATCCCACACCCAACACGGAGAGCGTGATCCAAGTGGTGGTGTAGCAGCAGAGGTGAAAGTTGTGGTGTGGTTGTTGGCCCAGGTTTCCATGGAGTGACCCGAGTGGTGGTGTGGCAGCGTTTCGTGCCTAAAGATATAAATTCATGGAGTAGCTGTCAGTGTGGAGCAGTGGGAGTGGGATGAGCAAGTGACTATGCAACAAAGTGATATCAACATCTAGAGGAAGATCATCATGGTTCCTTGGAGCATCCACTCTTCCATTACTTTTAACATATCAGAGGAGTGACATCGTGGTGGCGTAGCGGAAGAGTGGTTTTTCAAATTAACATGGTTGTGGGATGCTACTTGGATTCACAAGGCAACATAGATAGATCTTATTTGCAATTTGTGTTGGATAACCAAGGATCTAATTCTGCAATCAATGAATTTGGTTGGGATAATTATGTTGTTGTATTAATGCGCGAGAGGCCGAGCAGAGTCATGCCTCTTGAACCATTGATTGCCCATTGACCTGTCGAATCCACGAAGAGTCGATCGATATCTTGACAGTGTTATATGGGGCCAGGGTCAACTAGGTAAACTATTTTTTTGTGAAAGAGGAGAAGAGTTGTACTACAGAAGGTTAGTTGTTGGAGTTGTGAGGCGGTTTTGTTTGCACAAAATTGTTGTCGCATCAGGAGGTGTGCATGGAGTCTCGGAAAGGAATTTGGAGTTAAATAAGTGGTGTTATCAATATGTCTGTATTTTCAGACGTCTTTGACATGGATATTTTCAATGATGTCTTTTTCATGTGGCCATTTGGAGGCATTTGTTTCTTGGGTAGTATTTTTTTATTCAAAAGAATTTTCCGACGAACAATTGATCCGAATTGGATCCTAAAACACTCTCTAAGTTTTCATAACTTTGTAAAATTCATGCCAATGTTTCAAAGACTTACAAAGGTTGAGCTTATCAGGAATACCCTCGGAATAGTTGTAATTTGTGAGCACTGTAGAGCAACGAGGACCCTCGATCAAGCACGCAGATCATTGGTCCATGGTAACGCGCGCTGCCATGAAACAGAGAAACAGGAGGTCTTTTGGAGAAACGGGGGAGGTTTTTGATATGCGATTAGCGACAAGTTGCTAATCGCATATTGTCAAGCAAACCCCTCAGAGAAGGAAAAGCCCCAAGTGATCAAAACCGAAAAGTAAAAAACCATACGTAATTCGTCAATTCCGTCAAAGGTGGGTCCCACATGAAAATCGACAAGATATCGGAAGGGCTTTGAGCGGTAAGCAGTTTCAAATGAGTCCCACCCGATGCCACACACTGGGTCCCACGCATCCGGCAGAAGAGAGAGAAAATCGCTCACATAGGACGGGTAAACGACATGCAACTTACCCGCCTGATATGGACAAAGACCATAGGATCTGGAGGCTCCAGATCAACGACGGACATGCAATCTGATGGATGACCAAATTCAACGGGGTAAACAGGCCGAGTTATATAAAGTTTGAAGTCTGGCATGAACGTTGAGTTAGCAAGGGAATCATGTTTGCGAGCAATCCAGGAGTTAAACGGAAATAACGACTGTTCAAACATTTCCAAGAGAATGGACACTCAGTTCATTATGAAATAGGTGGCCACCTCCCTGTGAAGCGTTACACAATGATGATGACGCAGAACAGGGGAATTCAAATGGACAGAGGCAGAAGAACCAGAATGCCAGAAAGCGGAAATAAACAGTCAGAAAGTAGATTGGCTTTAAAGCCACAAATTGACATAGACAAAGCAAGCAACTAGAAAGCAGTGAGAAAAGTGAGTAAGAAAGATAAGAGTAGAGAACAGAGAAAATAAGTCGAGCTAACCTGCAGAGCAAAGGCAGCATCGAGACAAAGCCAGAGAGAGTCAAAGAGTCTGTGTACTCAATAGAAGGCTTGAGAGGTTCAAGTGAACTCCTCTGTATATGCCTGTCATGTATGAGTCTTAGATTGGGCTCATACTACTGTGACCAGTGGAGGTCAAGGTTTAGTAAGGAGAGTGTGTGTACTCCAGTCCTACTGATTCATATATGTTGAGTGAGACTCAAATTGAGCTCACTGTTGTAAAAAATCTGCTTTGAAAACATAATATAGAGGTCGCCACTAAAGGCTGGACTAGGAGACGTAGCCTAGGAGCATTGGGTGAACTCCTTATTAAAATTTTTGTATTACATGTTTTCCTATTGTGTTTTCCCTAACTGCTTCAATGTCTATGTATTTCGCAATCTTATCGATCCATTACATAAAGTAACATAGGCACATCCATGCACATGAGTTTGTAATACCTTTAATTCTTTGTCCTGGATAAATTCCACATCAACAATATGGTTTTATTAATGACCATACGTATCATGAGTCACAATCTACTTAAAAAAAATTTGCAATTGAAGAGCTACTGGTGGTTCATGAAAAAGGGCATAAACACTTGAATCATGAACCTATTGTTCAAGATCTAGATGATGATGAAGGAAACAAAGGTGCCTTTAATGTAACTAACAATTCTTATCAAAGTCAATCATCATCTCAATATTTTCCATCTCAAAGCTCCAAAGTAATCTACAGGGGACAAAATAAATTATATTATACATCCTTAATAATAAGGAGAATGGAGCACATGGAATCAGATAAAACTGTGTGTGGGTGGAAAGTTTCTCCTGCTCAGAGGATTGATACTAGAAGTAGTGCTTCAAGTATCCTTGCACTTCGTGAGTGTTATCTATCACCAATGATCAAGATAAACCACATCAAGTGGCCTATGTTAAGCAAAGGAATGAAAAATATGACTTCGGGTGAATTTCTTCATTAAGGAGGAGTGGTGAAATTAATGGAGAAATGTATTATTGGAGAGAGTTTGTCCATTAGTTATGTGTGAGACTTAAATTAGGAATTTGTTCCTACCTTATAGGTGGTTGTTATAATTCCCCTATTTGCTTGTAAACTATATATCTTGATCCTTAATGAGAAAGTTGTAGAGTGTTCTGCAAGAGATAGTCTCCAAGTGAAGCTCCTCACATGTTTCCAGCAATGGGGAAAGTTGTCCAGATGCTGGAGGGCATTTTTCCTATTGAGAAACCACTTGCTCCTATATCTTTGGAAACCTGCTCCTATCTATTTTTCCTATTGAGAAAACACCTACTCCTATATCTTTGGAAACCATCAGGATACACCCCCAAGGACCTCCGTTGTTTGTAGGTGCCTCCCCTATGTTCCAACCAAGAATAGTTCCTCTAGGTCTCAACCATCCAGGAGTTGTTCCGTTGGGAAATTACCTTGCAGGCAAGATACTTTACTTATTTCCTCTTCTGGGAATCCTGTTTGTCCCTATCATGGCTTAATTGGTGCTCCCTAATATGACTTTGGGGATCCTAGCATGGTACATTGATCCCCCTCCAAGCACTCCTCTTGGACATCTAATACCATATCATGCTTTGACCCTAGTTCAACCAGTCCCTACAACCCTTGCAGCTACTCCAGTTCCATCGCAACCTCAACAGGAACCCACTCTTATTGTGAAAGCATCCGGACAAAGGGGAAAAGTCAAGAGGAAAGAACCTAAAGACAAGGATCCCCAAGCTCCTCCATCCCCCAAAGCCCCAAATTTGTCACCTCCATGCGCTTTGTGTAAAGTTGTTGGGAACGCCACCAATAATTGTCCTAAGCTTCCTCATCTCAAACCTTTGGTTCATGAAACGTTCCTTGTTTGAAATATCCCTAAGGTTCATGTTAACTTATTGGGTCCAACCAAGAAACTCAGAACGTTATGCACAAATCACCCTTGTGCCTTGTCTTATCATCATGGTCACTATTCCCAATGTTTCCCTTGTCTTGATGAATTTTGCGATTTCCTTGAGTCGTTTCGCGAATACGAGACCACTCATAGTGGATCACCTAGTCCTCTACCCATGGCTTTTGGTACCACTAGTAAACTAGAACATGGGGTCTCTGGTCCCACCATCGTGATCCCTCCCCCCGATGTCGAGATGACAGACTCCACAAGCTGTATCCTTTACCTTGTTGGGTTGTGTTATATTGTTTCCACGACTAACCTATGTAGTGAACTGGGGGGTTAGAGGGGGGGCGGAGCCCCCCCTTCGTTGCGCCGATTGTGCAGCGGGGGG
>APFE030010808.1:8588-41473 GCA_000404065.3 Pinus taeda
AATATTGAAATTTATTTAAAAATATATTAATAGAAAAAGAAAAAGAAAAATGATGAGGATAATGCAATTCACAAATAAAATATTTTAATCTCTATGCTAATTAAATTATTTCAATGTTAATAATTTACATATTATATATCATTTGAAATAATAATAATAATAAGTCTATGTATTATATAAAGTAATTGAAAACTTAGATTCATATTCAAATTCATATTATTGTAGCAATTTAAGTATGTTGGGACAAGATGGATATATAATGTTTCTTAAAAAAACAAAGTTTTAAAAGAAAATTATTTACATATTCTACTTCATCACAAATTTCATCATCAAATAGTGAGATCTTTTTTGTCCTAAATAACCTTAAATATATGATGTTATTTATGAGTATTGAGGAATATTTAAATGGATTTGAACAAGGCGGAGGTAGTGCTTGATTGAAAGAAAACATAAAATTGTATTAATGTTGATTTCTGTTATTTTAAAATTATTACCTATTGTGAAGTACATTGACATTTTATGTAAATATATAAATTTATTCATCTATAAAGAACAAGATCTTAAATAACAATATTTGAAATACTTGGGAATGGGACATTTGGAATTGAGATCCTTGTGTGAAATAATTCTCCTACAAGAAAGATTGTAGATAAAGTTTTAGATAAGACTTAATGAATAGGAGAGAAAATCCATTAAATAGCTTAACTGGGGAAAAACTCTAACCTTGGAAAAGAATAAAGTACACCGGAACATAAAAGTGAGATTTTAAGGAAAATCCTAGGCAGGTAGTTGTGGAGGACCGCAAAATAGGGAGGACGCTAGTGGAAAAATCTAACATGGAAGAAAGGTATTTTTGTTATATTGTTGGCAATTTCCCTCATCTCGAGGCGAACTGGAAGGGTAGTTCATGGTTGGGTGGCTAATGTGGTTACCAAGTACCAAAAATTCTTGTTAGAAAATATGTGCATAATTACTTATGAAAATAGTTCTAAAATTAGTATGGTAAATAGGAATTTTGCTTTTATTTTTGATATCTTTTAATGTTGAAGTTACAGTTATGTATATGAGTTATGTACATAATTATGATGCTTAATAATTTTACATTAAAGGATAATATCAAAGAATATATTCATATAGTGATTGAAAAATTAGTGATAACATTTCTTATTTTAAAGAAAATGCTATAGGAAATGAAAAGAGGATTTATTCACAATTTCATAGGGTTCTATGTATAGTAAGGTTCCGTAGGTTATTTGTAGAACATTCCATTTCCCTGTAGATAACTATTGTTATAAGAATTTGTCAACAACAATTAACCAGAAAAGTGAAGAAGTTATAAGAGATAGATTTGGTACAATAATTATGGGAAAATCGATTTGGAATTACTAGGTATAACATTCAACATGTACATCTACATGAACTAAATCTTTCCTTTGTTCTAATATATATTTCATAAGAAAATAATTTACTACATGCATGAGTCAACATGGATTAAATAAGAAGTAATTACTTAAATTAATATGGTTATACTAGTCATTTGGAAATTTGCAATAATAAAGATATTTGACTGTAAACCAAAGATTCTTTAGTTGAAGACATGAAAAGAAATTACAACGAAAAACAATGGACATTATTGATTGCTAGTCAAATTGGGATTTTCTGTTTATTAGTTATTTTTTTTGTGAAATTTTGATACTACCCTCGTAGATACGCTCATTAAAGTGAAAATTGTATATGCATTTACTACCACATGACACTAGTAAATTGTTAAACTAAACATATACAAATACAACAAGGATAGAATACTTTGTAGACATGCACATAAAGGGCTTTTTATCTAAACCTCTACAGGTTGAAAATAGTTAAGGAAGTAATTCCTTTGCTTTTCTTATCAAGTAAGGCATAGATTGCAAACTCAAATCATAGAAACAAAGATGCAATCAAAAGAGTAATGAAACAATACCCATTGACTCATATTGAATTAAATTAAGTGATAACAATACTATTTAAATAAGAATATGGAACAAATAAAAATGATCATACAATATTGCAGTGAGCATGCTTTTATCCCTATGACACTTCAGAGATTAATTAAAAGGGCCGCCTATAGCTACTCATAGTTTGAGTTTTTTAAATACAACATGCCTAGTTATTTAAAAAGAAAGAAAATGTACATATTAAAGAGAGAATCTATGAGTGATTGATATATCAAAAAATAAGTTGTAGAGTACAATGTACAAGGTTTTCCTCCATAACTATGAAGCATCCCTTAAATGAACCAAAAAAGAACTATATTGATAAAGGAATAGCTAAGAATGTGTAAAAACCAAACATTTCTAGCTCGCTTTTAATGAGTAGCTACATTACAAGGAATAAAAATAACCCCTATCAATCACCAGCTAGAAATAAAAACCAGTGGGATGGCTTGAGTTCAGAGTCAATTGTAAGTAACCTCGAGCCGTGATGCAACAAATTTAGTTGGATTGTGGTAGCAGGGAAGGATCCACTTGAAAATTTAATATGGATGGCATCAGCCTTCGGAAGGATTTTTACACCATGCAAAATAGGAAATCCAAAAGAAAAGGAAATAAAAGTTTAAGGACAATATTTATCTGTACCTGTATATGACTGCATTCAATTGGATAGAGAGGAAAAAAACCCTATACAAACCCTCTAGCCATCGTTTCCTTGTAAAGTCACAAATAAATATTGTGTGTTAAAATCAGTTGAAAATGCCAAAAATGAGAAGAAAAACCATGGAATAGAAATTAAAAAGAAAACAGAAACAATAAATACCTAGAATTGTAAACTCTTTACCACGGTGATGCACGAGAACAACACATCAAAAATCTTAACACTAGGTATCTACCTAAGCAATGATTCAGATTTCCCTTTAATGTTTGAGGATCTTGTTTCTAAGGTTTCACACACGAGGTACTTTTGCAAAGGCCAGAGCTCTCGAAATGGTGTTATTTCCCCAAGCGAATACAAGTTCGGTTTCGAGTGAAATAATCAGAAAAGAGAAAAATTGATGCATAATGCAAACCATAACTTAATTCAAAATTTTAGAAGGAAAATGTAATTCAAAATACCAACAAGAATTGTAGGTGTGTAAGAACTAATGCATTACTTGTCTCTGCATGGATAATTGACATTTTAAGAAAGAGACACATAGAATGGAGAGAAAATTACTTGAGAACATATAATTTGCTTGTAAAATGAGTCGGTGGACCCTCTGCAAAGTGGTACCTCGAAAGGCACCCAAAGGATGTCTGCCTACAAGCTTCCCAAAGGATTTCTGCCTACAAGCTTTTGCCCTTTTAACATCACCCACTCTTAGCTAAGACATTTTCTAAGGAGAAATTTGGTATATCATAATGTGTAATGCTGAAATTTTGAGGAATGTTGTGAGAACATGTTTATATATCAAGGCAAATTTATATCTCCCAACAACTATATGGAATTAATGATATTTGTTTAGTTCATTTTGGAATGCATGGATATTCATACACAATTATAAAATTATATGAAATTATCAATATAATATTTCTCCCTTATTCTCAATTTACCTCGAAATTTCTGCCTGATTTTTTTGAAACTTGAATGGGTAAGAAACGAAATATGCAATTGGGAAAAATCCCTTCGAGATGACCCTACACTCAAAACCCCCCTTTTATCCTCTTTTCATTTCATCTTCATAATCGCTGGCCTCAGCCAAAATATCTAGTGGGGCTTTCTTGGGAAGGGTATTGAAAACATAGTTTTGCATATAGTTTCCCAAATTGCTATAGAATCGCTAATATTTCTCTCACAGAGGAGTTCATCTCTTGTGAAACCTCGTCGGGTATATGGCACTGCTAGAGCTCATGACCATATGTTTCAGGTATAGAATAGATGACACTGCTACACTAACATGCCCCCAAGCCACCTCAAGTGTTAATCAAGAACTCAACCTTCAAGATTGTTAAGCTAAATTTTAAAGATATGTATATTTTTTGTGATATTTGCAAAAATAAAGAAAACGTGCATAAACTTTCTCTGAAATGGACCATGGCACTTATAACAACCAAACCACCAAAGGAAATTGTTGAAGCACACCCTCAGAAATCATTAAACTAAATTCAAATTAAATCACCTATTACGAATCTAAAAGCACAATTTTACTAGCATCAAGTTTTGTAACTCTTTTCTGAAATACCCAAATGAATGTATGTTGTTTTCCCTATTGTAACTCTTTTCTGAAGTACCTAAACCAATGTATCTTCCTTTACCCTTTTCTCAACACTAATATATATATAATTATATTATATTATATGATATTATATGTGTTGTAACTGATTTATGAAATACTTAAACCAAAGTCCGTACACAGGCTTGCTTTGAAATGGGCCATGGGACTTATAAAACACAAACCACCAAACACAATTGTTGAACCACTGCCTCCTAAATCATTAAACTAAATTCAAATTAAATCACCTATTGCCAATCTCAAAGCACACTTTTACTTACATTACGTTTAAGTTTTGTAACTCTTTTATGAATTACTCAAACCAATGTATCTTTCTTTCCCCTTTTATTAGGGTATATATATATATACCCTCAAATATATATACAACCCCTTAGCATGAAATTACAATATTATATTGATACTCACAATGTTTTTCTAAATTTAGATTAACATGTGTCATTTATTTGAACCAAATATATGATTTTATATAAATCTAATAGTTATTTTTATAATAATAATATGGAGTTAATTATATATATAATTAGTCTGCTAGAATAATTTGAATAAAATGTGATTGACACTATTGTTAATATACTCCTAAATATCAAGTAGTTTATTCAATTCTCCATATTATTTAGGTATTATTTTGTTATCATGACCATAATATAAGGTCACCAACTTGAAACTTTAAAACACAAAGTTTTAAAACAAGATAATAATATATTAGAACAATCTTTTCTCACATTAAACTAGGTTACATTAATTATTTAATTATATATATATATATATATAACAAAGAAATATTTCAATATTAGTTATAAAATGATAGAATTTAAAGTTGTACATCAAATTTACACATGGAATTTGAGAGACATATTAATAACAAAATATGTGGCTATGCCATTTATAAATAGAATATATTAATATTTTCGTTATGTAAAATATCTCTCAAGTTCTCTCTCTCTCCTATGTTGATTGGGTATCCAACTCATGAGGTTAGATCCCTGCAAGTGACATGATATGCTATGATGTAAAGGATTTGATGCTTAGTAAGGATATTTCCTACATATGAACATAAAAATGAAAGGTTTCTTTTAAAAGAAACTAAGTTCTACTTCATCATAGGTTTGATGGCCAAATAGTTAATTTTAGAAGACTGTGAGAGGCTATGTATTGAACTCATCATCGCTATCAAAATTTTAGAAAACCTCAAGTTTGACCTCTAGAGAGTCTTCAGAAGTATATATTTTAGGTCATTATTTTAATATTTCATTTCAAAAATATTTGGCATGATTTTTAAAATTGAATTCTTTTATGTCCATGTATTTGGAAATAAAAATATTTGTTGTGTTCCTAATTTTATTGATGTTTCAACACTTCATTCTCACAACTTAACTTTATTTCATTACAAGATAAAATAATATGAAGGTCCAAACCTCTTATCACACACTTGGTGGTTGGCTCCACTTCTTAGTAGTAGTAATACTAATATATAAGTGCTTAGAGCACTCATGCAGGGCCCTTTTTGGATTCAGGTCATGAGCCTGGTGGTCCTTGGAATATTGATTACTACTAGAATTGATAAAACATTTATATATTGAAATCATATTTTATTATAATATACAAATGTCAAGGCTATGTAAACATTTTTTTCATTTGTAATTCAAAACTCCAATTTTGGGCAAATTTGTTTTTAGCTTTAATAGACTTTGAGTAATTCTCAATATTTCAATATATTAAGGAAACAATCAAGATATTTTTCTCCCACACCCATAATGGGGGTTGATCATAATTTTGGAATTAATTAAAGTTGATCCAATCAAAGCCTTACATACTGTATATTTTTATTGTATTAATATTTTCATATCTAATAGAGAAATATTCATCTTCTTATAAGCCAACTATATGTAAAATTCAAAGCTTTCTAATGTGTCATCTAAAGGGTTAATAATGCCTTCTTTTGCAAGAATTTTTAGTGTTAATAGGATTGTTGCGTTATATGATCTACTCATATAAAAAATAAATTGTTGTCTTTCTCTCATATATTTTTATAAAACATTTTTGAACTCTAGTCATATGATATGGTGGCATGGTATATATGTTTTAAATTTTCAAAAGGTTAGATTGAATGTATTATGGGATTCTAATATGAAGGAATAATTGAATTATAACTAGTATAGATCTATCATAACCATGTATCTAGCAAGAGTCTAGAGCAATCACATGTCTTGATATGGAAACCATTTGTATATGCAATACTTAAAAAAAGATTGCACCTCTAAAGGTTGCATCCCTCTAGTAACATTATAGATGATGGTTAAGATGTATCTCTCTCTCTCCAATTTTACCTTAATAAAAGTGTCAAAATGTAAAATAGTGATGCACTTGAAATGATATAAAAATAAGAATATAATTTTTTACTTACTTTATATAATATATACACATTTTATTATGATTATTATTATTATTATTATTTAAAATCATAGATAATATGAAAATTGTTGACATTGAAATAATTTAATAAACATGATCATTGAGATATTTGATTTATGGATTGTATTGTCGACATATATGGATTGATTTATTTTATTAATATTATTTTGAAATATATAAATCAATATTACTTTCAATTACTTCTTCTCTTTTCACATTTAAATATTTGATTTTGGTCCCTATATATATGTTTTTTTATAAAAGTTGATATTAAAATAAATTAGTTAGCATAAATATTTAAATGATATATTTATATTTCCATTTTAAATATAAAATTATAAATAATATCAGCTTTGTTTGTTTTTTAAAATTGGTTTAAAAAAAATTAAATAACTAATAAACAAAGCATAGTTAGAGTGAGACTATGTTTTATAATAATTTTAATTAAAACTAATGAAATATTTATGTATTTCTTGTATTTTGAATATAGCCTTTATTATTTTCTTCAAGTTTTATTTTGTTTTTATTTCAAAAGGGACACTTCTTAATTGTACATTGAGCATGGACAAAATTACATATCACCCTTATACTTGACTGTAGAAGGAGCCTGTTTCCTCAAGCATGTCACATCGATAAATCATATCTCTTTATTATGTTGGTAACATATAGTTCTTAGAAATAATTGTTAGGAAAGATAATAGAGCATGTGACTTCAAGAGTTTGTACTGAAGGAAGTTCCCAATTGAAAGAAATGACTTATGAGGTATTTGGAATAATTCATAAAAGTGTTGATGTAGTACCATCAACCCCAGCTCAAATAGAATTTTATTCTCACAAGCTTCAAGAAGGAGCATTGTGTGAGCCTAAGGAAAGGAACATGAAGTTTTTCTTTGTATATGAAATTTGATTAAATCGTAAACCTCTAGAAGCCACAATGTGGAAAGAGGACAATATTCCTCATCTCTCTTAGGGTTTTATTTGGTTAGTTTTAAAAGGAGCCTCGTGCATAGTGTTAGCGTAAAAACCAGACAATGAAGTATCATGCTGCGGGAAGTGCCCAATATAATGGCTGCTGGGCCATGAGAGGCCATACCATGTAGTTTCATTTATTTCAAATGAAAATTTTATGTGGTTTATTTCGCATCCACTTTTTTTATGCCTTTAGTTTTTTCATAACCATTATATTAATGGGTCATGAGAATAGTCTTGTTTGCATATCCATGTTGACAACCATATGCTAGGCTTATGAATTAATTTCATTTGTTGGGGTAATATGAAACCACCAAGGAAAGAAGGATTGGATCTTCCTGTGAGAGCCATACACAAATGAGTAAGGTTTTTCAGAGGTAGTCATAAAAGCAAAGGAATCAAGTTCTACATGGTGAAGCATAATTCAATGTAGAAGGTGGTAAAGAGTAGACCTTCCCAACGCCTGACTCAGGTAGGGCCCATTATCTTGGTTGGCTCGTGGACTCGTTAGTTATTCATATGGATATGGAAAAACGATGAACCCTACCAAAGCTAAGTTTCTTAATATGACATCATGGAATTAAGGAGCATACCGATAAAGAAAGATTTTGGGGTTTGAGTGGTGAGAGTTCATTGTTGTGCAATTTTAGGTCCCTATATTACTAGTGTAAGCTGTTTTTGTTGTTAGTGAAACCCCCTTATTGTATTATTGTGCCAATATAATCCGCATGTTTTTATTATTGAACCCCATAGAATCCCACTATTTTTATTATTGTAGCCCTACAATATTATTGTTATGTAGTCTCTCACTGTATTGGGACCGCTTTGAGTCCTATATATAGAAAGGAGGCCATGTTATTTGTATCATCCATGAATTGTTCATTTCTGTAATGTAAATGAGGTTTCCCCACTTAAGAGTGTGATTTCTAAGTCAATGATCTCTCTTTTCTATCTTTTCGTGACTTGGTTTCATAACATTTGGTATGAGAGCTTTGGATACAAGGGCTTTTCTGCTCCAAAATAGGTCATCGTGGAATCCACGCTATAATGTTTTTTTGGCGAAGTTAAAATAAAACTTGTTTGAGCGAAAATCTTGGTGATCCACGAGTCCAAACTTCAGATCTTGTCTGACTATATTTTTGGAAATATGATCTAAGGAAGCTAGTGTTTTTGCAAGCTCAGGAATCCCATCTCGAATAGGTCATTGTGGAATTTTAGCTATAATTTTTTTTCTATGAAGGTTCAGACTAGGAAATTAAAACCCATTTGATCCAAAATCATGGTTAAGCTCGAGGTTGAATTTTAGATCTTGTTGCACTCTATTTTCAGAGATTTCGTCCAAGAATTAAGGGTTTTTTAAGACTCTTCAATTACATTCCAAACAGGCGACCTTAGGAAAATAGTCATAACTCTCTCAATGGACTGTACTTCGTTGTGTATTTGTTTTGAGATATGAAGGTCAAAACAATGACATGTGGCAAGTCATACAAGTTCTCTCCCCAACCCATTTATAATGATGTCATCGTAGGAGATTAGGCATAACTCTTTATTGAAGAATTAAATATTGATGAGACTAGTCGCATTGAAAAGAGGATTCATACGGCTACCGTAGGTCGCAATTTCGGACCATGGAGATCCGAAATTTTAGAGATATAACATATTCAAGATCAAGATCCTAAAAGAATGA
The DNA here is from genome assembly GCA_000404065.3 of Pinus taeda. Lineage (NCBI taxonomy): Eukaryota > Viridiplantae > Streptophyta > Pinopsida > Pinales > Pinaceae > Pinus > Pinus taeda. The sequence goes on from APFE030010808.1 coordinate 17,906, forward strand.
AAAATAATGACTTGAATCAAGAAAATAAAAACACCTAGTAAGCAAAATCGGATGGATGATTTGAAGAATGCAATTGAAGCTAAGATAAATAGTTTTATATGTGCCATGGAAGTAGATTTCAAGAAAGGCATGGAATATTTGAAGAAATACATGGAAGGTTTGAAGGATGTTGGGACAAAGATACCACAAGAAAGGCCTCCTAATGAAGAAAAGGTAGTAGAGGAAACTCATGATGGTAAAAAAAATAAATGTTAATCATGATTTCATAGAATATAACATTGGATTGAAAACCCATCGTATTACAGAGATCGATATGACAAATTTCGATGTCAAGGATCCCATATCATGGATACCACAAATGGATAAATATTTTGATCTACGTGATGTGCAGTTGTTCCAAATGGTACATATTGCATATATGTATTTAGAACCGAATAATTTTTTATGGTATAAAGGGCTTTGTTCTCTTATAACACTTGTAACTTTCTCAATTTTCATGGAGGAAATGATAGCACATTATGAGGATACAAAGAGAAACACCTTATTTAGCCAATGGCAGAGCACACTGAGGAATTCCAAAAATTGAATATAAGGGTAAATAATATTCTAGAAAAATAGAGGATTCATGTCTTCATAAGGACATTAAAGGATATCATTGAACATGAGGATTGTCTTTGGGAACCTCATTCATTCGAGAAGGCATTCAGGTTGCCAAGAAAAATGGAAAGCAAAATTATGGCAGCAAGGAAGCCTACCGCTCATAAATATAAAGATGGAAGTGTTCTTGCCCCTAGCCTTCCACAATGTATAAGGTTGTTACCGCAACAATTAGAAGAAAAAATATCAGAAGGGCTTTGTTACAGTTGTGATAGAAAATACATTAAAGGTCATAAGTGTGCTGAGAAGAAATTATTTTAAATAGATTATGAATAGGAGGAAGTAAAGGAAGAGTAAATGTGAGAATAAGAGGTCATACACTAGGAACAAACACTAGGGAAGAAGAAACGAACGTGACTATCTCTTGTAATGCATTGGCACGAATTACCACTCGTCAAACTATCAAAATAGAATGACATATCAAGAGGAAAAAGGTAATAGTGTTGATTGTTTTGGGTCATACCCATAATTTTATTCATTGTAAGATAGCCAAGGAATTGAATTGCTTCCTATATGCAGCACCAAGGTTTCTAGTGATAGTTGCAAGTGGAGCAACCATAGATTACTCTCGAGAGTGCCATAATATCAAGCAATCAATGGGAGAATATGTATTGAATATCCCAAGGATTTCCATTCCAATGGGTGGTGCTCATGCTGTACTATAAGTCCAATGGCTACAATCCTTGGGTATAATAGCTTTTACTTTTCAAGAAATTTTCATGAAATTTTTCTCATCATGAAAGGAAGTTGAATTAAGGGTTATCATCTAAACTTGGAAAGATAATCATCTCTAATAGAATGAAAATTCTTCTAATGAAACAACAACAAGGCGTAACTGCACAATTATGTTTGCTATAGGTTCCCACATCGAAATCATCTATTTCTCAAGATCGACAAAATGTCTTGGACAATCATTCCATGGTAATTGTGAATCCCAAATGCCTCACACCTATTCATGTTCATGATCATGGTATTAATTTTATTCAAGGAAGTGTTCCTCCAAACATCAGACCTTACCTAATCGGAAGACAACTTAAGGTAAAAGTGGATCATCATAGTCTTAAATACTTTTTAGAATTAACTTCAGAAGAAAAACAAAAATGGGTGAGAAAGATGTTGGGTGGTGACTTTTAAATCATCTATAAGAAAGGGGAGCAAAATGTTGTTGCAGATGCACTCCCGAGAAAGGATGAGGGAGTGGAAGCATTATTTTGTGCCATTTCAATTATCCGACTAGATTGGATAAACAAATAAAAGGATGAATGTAACAATGATGAAGAAGTGTAGGAAATTATTCAAAACTTTCGGAAGATCCCAACTCACACAATAATGTTAGAACTTGATAGAGAAGGAAAAATCATATTGGAACCCGAAGGAGTCACAGAAACAAGAAATGGGCACTTAAGAAATCGATCAATTTCAAAGTATCTCGTAAAGTGGAAGAACTTACCCACAAAATATTCCACATAGAAGGATGAGAATTTTATACAGAACAATCGAGAACTACTCAAGTGTTGAGGACAATAGTTTTTCAAGTAGAGGGGTGTGTTAGGTCCATATACTACTAGGATAAACCCTTATTTTTACTAGTGTAGACCCTTTATTGTATTATTGTGCCCATATAGTCCCCATTTTGTTATTATTGTACCCCATAGAAGCCGGCGATTATTATTATTGTGCCCCTACAATATTATTGTTATGTAGCCTCTGATTGGGAACGCTTAGACTCCTATATATAGAAAGGGGGACTTTTCATTTGTATCATTGAAGAATTGTTAATTTTTGTAATGTAAAGTAGGTTTCTCCCTCGAGGAGGGTGATTTCTAAGTCGCTGATCTATATTTTATATATTTTTGTGAGCTGGTTTCATAACATGCACAATTAGAGGTCAAATTTGACAAACCTAGATTCGTTTTGTCATCAAGTGGTTTCAAAGTGCTGGAAGAAAATAATATATTTTGCAAGAGATTAATTCCACAACTGTAGTTGTCGGTAGAATTGTTAAAGTAGGTGAGAAAATATGCAATGGGTGGAGGGGTTAGGAATATAGACAGTTTCTAGTTGAGGCAAACCTCTCATTTTCAAATTCCAAGAAAAGGACAGAGTAATTGAGGTGTCCATGCATGAATTGTTGCAACTCACTCAATGATATGTAGAAAAGAAGACCAAGGTTGCAAAATAGAAGATGTAGTAATGAAAACACATGATAGGGAAATCATGAATATTTCTAAGCAAGGGAATTTGATGCAGGAGCATTGAATTAAGCCCAAATAGAATTTTATTCTCAAAACCTTCAAGAAGGAGAAACATTGTAGCCTGAGGAAACGAGCATGAGTTTCTAGTTTTTCTATAGAATTTAATTAAATTATAAGTGTCTAGAATGCCCAACGTGGCAAGAGGATGTGATTCCTCATCTCTCCTTGGGTTTATATTATTTATTTTTTAATGATTTGATTGTAATGTGTTAGGATCACAGTGAGTCAATGAAATATTAGGCTAATAGAAAGGCCCAATATGATGTCTCAGAGGTCGCATCATGTACTTTCATTTTGATTCAAATATAAAATTCCGGTGTCATTTATTCGGAATTAGATTATGCTTCTTTTTTTATGTCTATAATTTTGTCTTTGCCATAATATTTGTAGGCCACGAGAATAGTCCTGTTTGAATAGCCAAGTCAACAACCATGTGTTCAACTTATGAATTAATTTTATTTGCAAGGGTAATATGAGACCACCAATGAAAGAATGATTGGGTCTTCTCATGAGAGCCATTCTCAAATGATATAGGTTTGTTAGAGGCATTCTGGATAAGAGCATAGTGAGGGCATACATGGTTGGTTGTATTTCAAATTAGAGGTGAGAAATGAGTTGACCAGCCCGAACCTCAACTAGTGTGGGGCCTAGTTGGATGGTCAGCCATGGACTAATTGGATATCTACAGGGAAATGGAAAAGGTTCTCCCCCTACCAATGCCAAGAATTCTGAAGTAACGTCAAATAATTGAGTCAGTTATTGCCAAAGAAAGTTCTTGGGGTTTATGAGGTGAGAGTTTGTTGTTGCAGAGGGTTTGAAGGTCTAAATTGATAAAACCAAATTCGAAATCTCATAAAAAAGTAGAGTGGACAAGGGATTAGGAGGGGATTGATGTCTATTAATGGTTAGTTCCCTACAAAGAAAAAAATAGTACTCGCTTCCCACTAGGTTGTTTCCTACAAATTTGTTAAATTTAGGGGTTTCATGTTTCCTAGAAGTCATTGCATAGAAGTTATTGTAATAATAGGTTGCTTCCTACAAACAACCATTATTTAAATAAGTTTTATGGTTTTTCTAGAAATGGTTTCCATGATATATTGTCATCCATGTTCTCATTATGAGTTTGATATACCACAGAATATGTGTTTGATGTTTATCGTAGATTAATGTCTACGAATGTCTTTCAAATTTTAGAGTTGCCCTAGTTTGAAAGAAAATAAAATATAAAAACTAATAAGCATGAAGATGATTTGAAAATTTAAATATATATATTATATAGATATATATAACTTCACAAGGTAATAAGAAACAAAAATGTTAATCATTTTTTTAATACTTTAATTACAAAGTATAAGGAAACTAAATATATCTTAACTATAAACCTAAAGCATGGTATTTAAAGAAAAAAAACTGAGATAATGTGTTATATACATCGTTAAAAGTAACTAATGATTTGAAATGTAAACATGAACCTAAATAAGTAACTAATGATTTGAAATGTAAACATGAACCTAAATGATAAATTCTTAAGAGGTATTGAAACAATAAAACAAAACTAATCCCTAAAAAGAAAAATTGAAAATATATTATCATGATTTCCATGTTCATAGAATTATGATTACATTTGATGAATCACAACTCGTAAGTTGTTCATATTTGTTTTAGCTCATTGCCTCATAATTCTGAACACAGTAATAATCGTGGACAATACTGTAGAAAAAGGGTTGAAATTCTGAAACAAGAAAACCTGGCGTGAAGCCTTCCTAACACCGAACTATGGGCCTTTACACGACATTCAGCATGCATGGAGAGAGATATTCGAAATTGATTTTGTCCCACGTCCATATTTAAGCACTCGTAAAGCGTATGATGCATATTTAAATGGAGGCCCAATATTGTTTTTATAATCCTATGGATGGAGACCATAATAGTCTTATCAAATGTTTTCATGTCGATAGGAAATAGTATCATTTAATATTAATATCAAATTCAGAAAAAATATAAATATATATAATATAGATATATAAATGTTAATAATATTTCAATGTGCAAGAAGAAGAAGTAATAGAAAGTAAACACAGGGAAAGTAATATGGAAAGGTTTTTAAAAATATATGAATAAGAAAAGAAAAAGAAAATTGATTAGAACAATGCAATTCCCAAATAAAATATTTCAATTCCCATGGTAATTAAATTATTACAATGTCAACAATTTACATATTATAGATCATTTGAAATAATAATAATAATAATAAGTCTATGCATTATATAAAGTAATCAAAAACTCGAACTCATATTCAAATTCATATTCTTGTAGCACTTCAAGTATCTTTGGACAAGATGGATATATAATGTTTCTTAAAAGACCAAAGTTTTAAGAGAAAATTATTCAGATATGCATCTATAATACTTGTTAATAAACCAAAGTTTAAAGAGAAATTTATTTAGATATTCTACTTCATCACAGGTTTTATCACCAAATAGTGAGATTTTTTTTGTTCTATCCAACCTTAAATAGATTATGTTATTTATGAGTATTGACGGATATTGAAAATGATTTGATCAAGGAGGAGGTAGCACTTGGGAGAAAGAAAACATAAAATTGTAATACCCCTTGGTACATAATGTTGATGGTTGTTATTTTAAAATTAGTTTCTATTGTGAAGTACATTGAGAGTTTATGTAAATATATAAATTTATCGATTTAGTAATAACATGATTGGAAATATTTAGGAATAGGACATTTGAAATTGAGATCCTTGCGTGAAATAATTCTTCTGTTAAGCAGACATGGACAGCAAGAGCAAATAGAAAGGTAAATCATGCATTGCATTTTTTATTAACAATCTGATATACATTTATAGTACATTTGGTGACCGTTGGGATTCACATCCCAAGGTCCCTTGGACTGCTTTGTCCATTCGACTTCCACGCTAACCCTTTAGGATTAGGTGTCCAACATTCCCCCCCTTAATCCGAAGGGTTATGTATGAGTCCAAGAAAAGAGATGTAATACAAAATGTGCAAATATGCATGGCAGCACTAGGCTGAATGTGCTCTCTGAAATGTTGGTATAATAGGGCGGTGGTTTAAGGATAGCCACCAACACTAGAACGCTTAGTGCAGTTCCCGGAACTCTTCCAAAACTAGCAAGAAGCTATAAGTATTCTGCTAGAGGAAGTGATCCTATTGTTTTAAAGAGGGAAACCTTCAACCATAAAAGGGAGGCCTCACCCCACACAAAAGGTAAAACTTCAACCTGTAAAAGGGAAGTCTCAACCTGTGATGGTTTAAGGATGACCAACAACTCTGGAATTCTTATGCAATTCATGGAACTCTTCCAAATCTGGCAAGAAGCTGGAGTCTTCTGCTAGAGGAAGTTTTCTCAATTTTGTTCTCTGAACTCTTCCAAAACTGTCAAGAAGAGGAAGTGTTCCAGATTGCCTACTGAAGGCATGTTCACGGACATCTGTGTCTGTTAGGCCCCTATACTACTAGTGTCACCCCTTATTGTTATTAGTACAAACCACTTATTATATTGATGTACCCATGTAGTGCCCATATTGTTACTATTGTGCCCCATAGAAGCCCACTATTATTATTATTGCGCCCTTACATTATTATTGTTATGTCGGCTCTGGTTATGTTATGACCCCTTAGACTCCTATATATAGAAAGGAGGTCTTTTCATTTGTATCATCCAAGAATTGTTCATTTATGTAATACAAAGGAGGTTTCCCCCTCGAAGAGGCTGAGTTCTAAGTCATTGATCTATCTTTTCTATCTTTTCTTGAGCTGGTTTCATAACATTTGGTATCAGAGCTTTGAATTCTAGGGTTTCGCTGCTCCAAACAAGTCATTGTGGAATTTTCGCTATAACTTTTTTTCTGGGACGTTTCAGAAGTCGCAAAAAACACCCATTTGAGAAGAATTGGCGCTGAACTTTGGGTCCAAATTTCAGAGCTTTTCGCGAGATATTTTCGGAGATATGATCTGAGGAAGTTGGCCTTTTTGCAGACTGCTGAATTACACTCAAAACAGGTGACCTAGGGAAAATCGTCATAACTTTCTTTCTAAGCATCGGATTGAAATTTTGTAAGAAGGTACAGAAAGAGGACGGAATGTATTTTTCATTTATATATTTCTTAGAGTCAAAGATCAAAACAGTGACATGTGGCACGTCGTACAAGTTCGCTCTACTGAATTAGTCTATAATCAGGTCACTGTGGGAGATTTGGCATAACTCTTCATTGGAGAATCCAATTGGGGTTATACTGGTGGCATTAGAAAGAGGACACAGAGGACTACTGTAGGTCATAGTTTCAGAATTTAAAGATCTGAAAATACATAGTTACAGTCATTTCAAGATTTTGCTCCTAAAATCAAGAAAAAACAAGATGAGGAAGTTTGATGGCAAGGATCCGGTAAATTGGATACGTCAGATGGAGCAATATTTTGATCTACATGGTGTTCCACTGTTACAAAAGGTATGTATTGCATCTTCGTATTTAGAACTGGATCAATTTTTATGGTATAAAGGGCTTTGTTCTCGTAAAAGACTTGTTACGTGGTCAATTTTCACGGAGGAAATGATAACACAATATGAGGATACAAAGAGCAACACCTTCTTTAGAACAACACCACAACAATTGGAAAGAGTAAAATGGCTTTGTGACATAGTGGAAGCAAAATTATGGAAACCAAGAAGCATACCCCTCACAACTATAAAGATGGAATTGTTGTTTCTCCTAGCCTTCCACAACCTACAAGGGTTATACCACAACAATTGGAAGAGAAAAGAGAAAAAGGGCTTTGTTACAATTGTGATAGCAAATGCACTAAAGGTCATAAGTGTGCTGAGAAGAAATTATTTTACATAGAATATGAAGAGGAGGAGGAAAAGGATCAAGAATCATCAAAAGAAGAGGATATATGCTAGGACTCCACCCCAGAGAAAGAAGAAATGAATCAGACCATATCTTGTAAAGCATTGGCAAGAATTACCACTCCTCAACTCTCAAGATAGAAGGACATATCAAGAAGAAAAAGGTGTAAGAAGTGAAAGATCACATCGAGAAAGAAGAAATGAATCCAACCATATCTTGTAATTCATTGGTCGAAATTACCACTCCTCAAACTATCAAGATAGAAGGACATATCAAGAAGAAAAATGTTCAAGAAGTGAAAGATCACATTGAGCATCAAGAAATGAATCCGACCATATCTTGTAAATGATTGGAAGAAATTACCACTCCTTAAACTGTAAAGATGGAAGGACATATCAAGAAGAAAAAGGTTCAAGCAGTGAAAGATCACATCGAGCATCAACAAAAAGTTCTCCAACTTTTAAAGGATTGGAAGAAATTAACACTCTTAAAACTCTAGAGATAGAAGGACATATCAAGAAGAAAAAGGATAGCACCAAGATATGGAAGGCTGAAAAGCCTGGAAATCTATTTGGAAATTTAGATGGTATGGGATCCTTGGCTGAAAGCAATTCTGAGAAAGCAAAAGAACATTCAGTGTCTGCTCTTAAGCAACCGGTTTGGAGAAATGGAAGGCGGCCACTGTAGTTGGAAGAAAACCGTCGTGCTACTTACAGGCCATTTAACCAACTAGAGAATGGAAATGACTCAATACTTACTATTCTAGATGGGGAGTCAAAGTAGCTAATCCTTTTTGGAATTCGGCCAGAGCATGCTTATGCAAGAAGTCTTTCTCGGTTTGCTGCAAACCTTGGACCAGTTGCCTGGAAGATTGTAGCTCAGAAGATAAGGAGAGCTCTACCCCCAGGTGTCTCATTTGGCCCTGGATGGGTCGGTGATTATGAGGCTCCTCCTCATGCTTTATTGTCACATGAAAGAATATCTATGGCATCAGTGTCCTCTTCCACTACCTCGCCAATTGTTCCAGGTGAAACCAAGATTAAATCAAATAACGCTGAAGATAATCCCAGACTAAGAGATGAAGGGCTTCCAAAGAACTTAATTTCTGAAGGCAGGACTGTTACATCCACTACAATGGCTTTGTCAGCAAGACGGTTGGTTTCAAATTCTGCAATATGTCAAGGGATAGATAATTGCCAATCTATTTGTAATCCTCAATCTGAAGTGATTGGGCATGGCACATTAAATTCTAGTGGTGATGGAAGAGCTAGTTTGCCTTCTCTAGAAGTAAAACAAGGGTCCATAAGGTCAGGCTTAACTGTTACCACATCCAGTGACCTAGCCCTTGCAGGCACAAAATTTGGTTCAGAGGTAACACAGTCCAGATTACCTGAAATGGTCTCAAGAAATAGCACACTTATGCATGGGGCCTCAATAAAGCAGGCTGATGGTTCAGGGTCCATTGCCAGTCTTCAGGTAATGAAATCTAAAAATATGACAAATGACAGTGATGCGTGTCGTGTTGCCAGAAAAGCAAGTGATGCATCAAAACGCAAGTGTAGTTCTCCTGGTACAAATATTGCAGTCACCACAGTAAGCTCTTCTCTATGCAACTATCAAGCTGGATCGAGAGTTTTGCAAGGACATCAAGTCGCAAGTAGTCAAGAACATGCTAAGTAGGACTTAAATGGTTTAGCTAATTTACTGCATGGCAAGATGCTAGCATTACATCAAAGAGGTTCTAATCTGTCTGCAAATATCCCAGTGTTGGTGCATTCATCAGTTTCATCAGCAGGGCCATCTATAAAACGAGATGATGCCACAGTGCAGGCATGGATACAATCAAAAAATGCACGCCTGGCAGATGCAGATGCTACTTCTAGAGTCAGGTTACAGGATGCATCGAATCCTCATAGGGAGCAGCTAAGAAATCCATCAATTTCAACGTATCTCATCAGGTGGAAGTACTTACCAGCAGAAGGTTCCACATGGGCCGACAAGAATTTTATACAGAAGCATCAAGAACTACTCAAGCGTTGAGGAAAACACTTTTTGAAGGAGAGGGGCATGTTAGGCCCCTATACTACTAGTGTCACCCCTTATTGTTATTAGTACAAACCAATTATTATATTGATGTACCCATGTAGTGCCCATATTGTTACTATTCTGCCCCATAGAAGCCCACTATTATTATTATTGTGCCCTTACATTATTATGGTTATGTCGGCTCTGGTTATGTTATGACCCCTTAGACTCCTATATATAGAAAGGAGGTCTTTTCATTTGTATCATCCAAGAATTGTTCATTTATGTAATGTAAAGGAGGTTGCCCCCTCGAAGAGGCTGAGTTCTAAGTCGTTGATCTATCTTTTCTATCTTTTCTTGAGCTGGTTTCATAACATTATAAGATGATGCTAGTACACAATTCTATAGTATTGGAAATCACTAAGAATTTAGTCTTTATCATTTCTACACCAGCTTATTATAGAGTTTTTATTCAAGCTCTCCTACATGTGTTTGTATTTATTTACGTTTCTACCATGTCAGAACCCTTCTCAACTAAATATCGGAGGAGAAACTTCATCAATATTTGGTAATCTAAAAAGTATAGAAATAATGTATGTGAATCCAGAGGTCTAATGTATATTTGTTTTTGAGCATTGTTTAGGGCGATTCGTAGCAGATGGGGCGATTCTAAGAATTTCCCCACCACCTGGCGATTCTCAGAATCGTCCCATCTGCTACGAATCACCCCAAATAGTCCTTAAAAACAAATATACATTACACATATAAAAATAAATTTGAAGTAAATCTATTGACAATCTAGGGCCTCCATTGGCCTGCTTGACCCGGGCTCCATGTTGAAACGAGTAAAATCTACAATGCCAGGCAGGCAGGAACACATATGCAATCCGTGATCATGTAAGCGCTGCAATCATGTGGGAATGGAAAAGGAGACTCACTGTGCTGGGTGGTCCCCCTTCCCAAAATTAGTGGAGAAAAACCAGAGTCCCAGGCATAACAACAAATACAAAATAATAAATATTGTTAATCATGAAACAAGTGTGATCTTGAGTTAACCACGTTTTGGGTTTAGATGTTTATGGAACTTGAGTATTGGTAGGGTTATACGAACTTCCCACAATGAAAATTGGCAATGCATAATTACATGCGAACAGGTGGTATAGAATTACTCTTTGATGTAATTAATTTAAATCCAAAATTTGATTTACCACTCTGACCAGATGAATTCATCTTTCAATTTCATTTTAAAGATTACAGGTTTTGCAGGGCTTACAAAAATGGCATTTGAAATATCATGAGTCAGAGGGTTTCTAGAATGAAATGGCATTTGGATGCCCAGTAAGCATTGTTTGGAGCGATTCGTAGCAGATGGGGTGATTCTGAGAATCGATGGGTGGCAGGGCGATTCTCAGAATTGCCCCACCACCCAACGCCCCTAGCGCCGGGTGGCGAGGCGATTCTAAGAATTGCTCCACCACCCGGCGATTCTCATAATCACCCCATCTGCTATGAATCACCCCAAACAATGCTTACTGGGAATCCAAATGCCATTTCATTCTAGAAACCCTCAAACTCATGATATTTCAAATGCCATTTTTGTAAGCCCTGCAAAACCTGTAATCTTTAAAATGACATTGAAAGCTGAATTCATCTGCTCAAAGCGGTAAATCAAATTCTACATTTAAACTAATTACATCGAAGAGTAATTCTATACCACCTTTCTGCACGTAATTATGCATTGTAAATTGTCATTATGGGAAGTTCGTATAACCCTACCAATACTCAAGTTCCATAAACATCTAAACCCAAAATGTGGTTAACTCAAGATCACACTTGTTTCATGATTAACAATATTTATTATTTTGTATTTGTTGTTATGCCCGAGACTCTAGTTTCTCTCCACTAAGTTCAGGAAGGGGGACCACCCAGTGTAGTGAGTCTCCTTTTCCATTCCCACGTGATTGCAGCGCTCGCATGCTCACAGATTGCATATGTGTTCCTGCCTGCCTTGCGTTGCAGATTTTACTCGATTCGAGCACGGAGCCCACGTCAAGCAAGCCGGCGGCGGCCCTAGATTGTCAATAGCTTTACTTCAAATTTCTTTTTATCTGTTTATCCGTTAGGGCAATCCGTCTGTCACCTTAGCCCTTGTAACAACACATCACCCGGCTGAAGCTCTTCCCTCCAGCACTGCAAGGATAGGAGCCCACGATGGAACGTCGAGATTAATTTTTATTTATTATTTATCGCAAGGAAGAAGTATCTAGGACTGTAAAATCAGTTGTAAAATTAGTAACAGTGGTAAAGTTATTATGGATGGTTATTTATTAATGCAATTTGATTCGTTATCATTATTGAAAAGAAATTGTTTGATGTTAAGTACGAAGTTGGGTCTTAGATCATTATCTATTTTTTTTAAGTAGGTTTGAGAAAGATAAACTCTTTGATGTTATATAAGAAATTGGGTCTAGATCATTAACTTATTCTCTTAAATAGGTTTGATGTATTTAAGAAAGATAAACTCTTAACAAAACATATACATACAATTTTAAAACATCCTCCAAATCCATAACGATAATCTTATATGTATATATAATTCAATTTTTTAATTTGCAATTCTATCCTCCAAAATAAAAATCAAAGCTATTTGTGGACCAGCTGAATTCATGGAAATTTAAGTTTTGAAATGTTAGAATTCGAGTTGTATTTCACAATTTTGAGATGACTGATTAAACCTATATAAGTCCCATATCAAAAATTCCATCAATATCAAAAAAGGCATATACTACTATTAATACTATGCCAATACGGTGCTTTCTGTTTGAGATTTTCCAGAGACAGAAAAGCAAAGCGATGGGATGTGGTTAGAGCCAGCCAGAGACCAATGAGTGATGAGGGTAGCAACCAAATCAAACTGTACATTCATTGAATTTGAATTTCTTCCACTTGAGTCAGCAATGGTTGTGTTATTAAAAGTCATCGCAGATATGATTTATGAAAAAACATCGCGGTATTAAGACGAATATATAGCAAAGTAATTTGGAGTTATACGTCATGCACACATGGGGCGATTCTAAGAATCGCCCAGTGGTGGGGAAATTCTCAAAATCACCTTTCCACCCAGGCAATTCTGAGAATCGCCCCACCACTAGGCGATTCTCAGAATTGCCCCATCTACTACGAATTGCCCCAAACAATGCTTACTAGGCATCCAAATGCCATTTCATTCTAGAAACCCTCATACTCATGATATTTCAAATGCCATTTTTGTAAGCCCTGCAAAACCTGTAATCTTTAAAATGACATTGAAAGTTGAATTCGTCTGCTCAGAGTGGTAAATCAAATTCTGCATTTAAATGAATTACATCGAAAATTAATTCTATACCGCCTATCCGCACGTAATTATGCATTGTCAATTGTCATTGTGGGAAGTTTTTATAAGCCTATCAATACTCAATTTCCATAAACATCTAAACCCAAAACGTGGTTAACTCAAGATCACACTTGTTTCATGATTAAGAATATTTACTATTTTGTATTTGTTGTTATGCCCGGGACTTTGGTTTCTCTCCACTAAGTTCAGGAAGGGGAATGACCCAACGTAGTGAGTCTCCTTTTCCATTCCCACATGATTGCAATGCTCGCATGCTCACGGGTTGCATATGTGTTCCTGCCTGCCTGGCGTTGCAGATTTTACTCGATTCAGCATGGAGCCCGCGTCAAGCAGGCCGACGGAAGCCCTAGATTGTCAATAGCTTTACTTCAATCTTCAATTTCTTTTTATCTGTAAATCTATCAGGGAAATCCATCTGTCACCTGTGCCCTTGTAACAACACATCACTCGGTTGAAGCTCTTCCCTCCAGCACTGCAAGGACAGGAGCCCACAATGGAATGTCGAGATTAATTTTTATTTATTATTTACTGCAAGGAATAAGTATCTAGGATTGTAAAATCAGTAACAGTGCTAAAATTATTATGAATGGTTATTTATTAATGCAGGTTGATTCATTATCATTATTGAAAAGAAATTTTTTGATGTTAAGTAAGAAGCTGGGTCTTGTATCATTATCTTATCTTTTTTAAGTATGTTTGAGAAAGATGAACTCTTTGATTTTATATAAGAAATTTGGTCTAGATCATTAACTTATTCTCTTAAATAGATTTGATGTATTTAAGAAATATAAACTCTTAACAAAACAAATACATACAATTTTAAAACATCCTCCAAATCCATAACGATAATCTTATATGTATATATAATTCAATTTTTTAATTTGCAATTCTATCCTCCAAAATAAAAATCAATGTCATTTGTGGACTAGCTGAATTCATGGAAATTTAAGTTTTGAAATGTTACAATTCTAGTTGTATTTCACAATTTTGAGATGACTAATTAAGCCTATATAAGTCTCACATCAAACATGCCATCTGTTATCACTCAAGAAAAAATGTTTTAAATCCTGAACATTAATTTTTTTAAAAAAATTCTAAAAGGGTTCCTGTGGATGGAAGTCCCGTGTTTCTTCTCTATCAGAGCTGGATTGAGATTAAAAACACAGTGCATACTTTTGTCATATGAGACCGAACGCACTCTCAAACAAATGATATATATGCAATGTTAGAGAAGTTGTCTAGGGATGCAGGATATGTGCCTGTAAAGGACACTCTATTGTATGATGTGGAGGACTAGAAGAACTAGTACACTCTTCGGTACTGTAATAAGAATTTAGTTATTGCTCTCAACCTTATCACTACAGCTGGGACAACATGTGGCTCGCTAATAAAAAAGATGTCATGATGTCTACATATTTGAAGCTTGGAATGTTGGATGAGAAATATTTCGGGGAATATCATGCTTTCTGATCATATAAGAATGAAATACTCCCTGGAAATGTTTGTCATGTTGGATGAAACCAGCAAGAAGCAAGTCATATTTCAGCATTGGCCTTGCTTCCATGGGCAGGGAGTGGGCATTAATGTTCATACCATTTGGAGCCAGTACTGCACTTGTTTTGGCTACTGATAAGATTGCGAATAATGCTTTGATTGGTCTCATCTAAACTGCAGAAGTGTTCTAAGACTGACATTACATTGGTTCATCAAGCATAAATTTAATTATCAGAACATTCAGGGACTATTTTGAGAACAGACAATCAACCATTTTGATCTTGACAATTGGTTCTCCTTGCCTCTGCATATGGGTGTATCGAAATTTAAAAAATCTGTTGTAACATTCCACTTCTCTGCTATGGTGTTTACACAATAGCATAACAGAGTTAGAAACATGGTTTCCTTGTGTGTAGTGCTTAGCTCCGTGGAGGGTTTCAGCACCCAGCAATAGCATAATCCGCAACTATGATGGCAAAAAGCTGCCAAAAGTGTTGATAGGGTGTTATTAGATGCATCTTGCACCGGCACTGGTATCACTTGGAAAGATGAAAATGTGAAAAGTAAGAAGAATGCAGTGGATATAACGAAAGGTGATTTTCTGCAAAAGCAGTTACTTCTTGCAGCAATTGATGTGGCGGATGCAGGCTCAAAATCAGGAGGTTATGTAGCATACTCAACTTGCTCAATTACTGTGGCAGAAAATGAGGCAGTTGTGAACTATGCACCTAGCAAGCATGATGTAAAAGTTGTCACATGTGGTTTGGACTTCGGTCGACACGGGTTTATACGTTTTAGGTAGCACCGCTTTCACCCATCTTTGGAAAAGACAAGGCGTTTCTATCCGCATGTTCATAGCATGGATGGCTTTTTGTTGCAAAGCTGAAAAAGATGAGCAACACCAAATCAATTCCTAAAGAAGCTGAAGTTGAAGAGAACATTCCTAATACTGTGGAAGATAAATACGGTGAAATAAATTAATGGTATCTTGGATTTCACAAGGCGACAAAATCTTGCTCTTTAGCTATTCTGTCAGGATGTTAGACATACTGGAGAAATTTCTTATTCGTAAGGGCTATTGCTTTTCTCGGCTTAATGGGTCAATTCCAATGAATAGTCGCCAGTTCCTGGTTGACAATTTTAATAGAAGTCCAAGCAAGCAGGTCTTCCTTATTTCTACTCGCGCTGGTGGGCTGGGACTAAATCTCATTAGTGCAAATCGAGTGGTTATATTTGATCCAAACTGGAACCCTGCAACGGATTTGCAAGCACAGGACCGGTCATTCCGTTATGGGCAAAAACGACATGTTACAGTATTTCGCTTTCTTGCTGCAGGGTCCCTGGAGGAACTTGTTTATACCCGCCAGATATATAAACAACAACTTTTCAACATTGTTGTTTCTGGAAACCTTGAAAAACGCTACTTTGATGATGTGCAGGGCAGTAATGGATTCTTGTGGATGTGCTCAACAGCCAACTTTTGGAGAGGTCATTGATGCTATTCAAGTTGGTGGTAACCTGAATGCAACGATTACTATGGGATTGTCAATGAAGGAGTTGTTCCATCTTATTTGGGACAAGCATGTCTGTGATTTATTTTCAGAGGAGTCTTTTCCTGGTTTCTCTGGTTCATGTGTATCTTCATACCAAACTTCAAGATGCAATTGGTGCAATGGAATACACGGGTCAAAATCTCTTCACAAGAAATTCGTTGAACAGGGTGTTTTGCAGTAATTGGTTCTAGTTCTGTTGGATCAAATCTTAATTATGGAAATCCTATTACAGAA
Source organism: Pinus taeda (assembly GCA_000404065.3). Classification (NCBI taxonomy): domain Eukaryota; kingdom Viridiplantae; phylum Streptophyta; class Pinopsida; order Pinales; family Pinaceae; genus Pinus; species Pinus taeda. The sequence continues at coordinate 34,403 of APFE030010808.1, forward strand.
TGGCAACACGATATTTCAGGTTCTAGACTGAACAAGCCTATTGCGAGTGATTTTGAATCCATGCAGTTTGAACTTAGAACACGAAGATGCAGATTAGAGAAGATTTCAAGAGTCCGCAGCTGCTACTTATGTGCGCCTTCAAAAGATCAAGTCTCAGATGCCACCTGTTGAAATTGCCCTTGTTATTAAAACTCTGTTCACTATTCTAAGGAATGTCATGGATCATTTAAATGAAACTAAATCCAGTTGCTTGTGCAAGGCTAACCCTATATTTCAATGATCCATTCCAAAGTATTAATTTGTTCTACAAAGGAGAAGTCGTTGTTCTTGTGTGTACTGGGGGTAGATGCTCGTGTTTCTGCAGCAGCTGCAGCACTAAAACACCTTGAAAATTCACCTCCTTGTCATATTGCATCATTTGAAGATACAGCTAAGTCAGCGGAAAGAATTTCCTTAAGGCAGTCACACATCAAGTAAGGTTTTGTTTCAGATTTTGATGGTCTTCCTTGGTATAATCTTTCTTGAAGAATTATACATTTCCATTCAGTTTTGAGAGGCCTTGGAGCAGTTGAAAGAATTTTTAAATAGCAAGAGGCCCAAAATAGCAAAATTTTGGGTTGAAACTGTGTTTTTGGAATCACACAGTAGTTTTGTAGCACGCTACGAAACCGCTGAAGATGATTAATGTACAGCAATTTCGTAGCACGCTGCGAAACTGCTGAAGCTACACAATCTAATATCAGTCAACCGGTTTTTGAAATACAAGCAAGAATTTTGAAAAGGGTATGTCTACAAAGAATCACCTGAAGCCATCAGCTTTCAACAAGATCAAGACAGCTTGCAAGAACTTTTGCCTACACATATGAAAACGGTGGACAACGTATTAAGGACGTGGCATTTTGTCATATCATAAAAGAATTGAAGCATGCATCAGATAGCTTGAATGCATTTTCCCCTTTTGTTTTCAAAATAGTGGATGACACATCATCAAATCAGGTTTCATAACACTGGACAGCACATCACAACGTGGCCACCGTCATATTTTGAGGGATAACAATTTAAAACTGACTCATGAAGATTTAAAGACCATAAAGCCGAGAAGCAAGGATAGGCTCCCAATTTTTCTGGACAGTGGAGAAAGTACAACGTTCAAGGTCAACATGGAGCATTAAACACTCATCTCCACCAAACTGAAAGAGAACCAGTTGTCAAAGAAAGGAATCATCTTAATTAAGGCCATTATGCATGTAATATGGAGTTAGAATCATAGTTGATTTAGATCTCTAAAAAAAACTCCAGTCAATAGTATGTTGTATTTATTAAAGTAGTTAGAGTTTAAGAGTTGTTAGTAATAGAAGTAGTTTTCGAATTCCCCTCATGCTTGAGGAGGAATCTCGATCAGTTAGAATAAGAGCTCTATATATAGCTTAAACAACAAGGTAATCAGGGTTGGAAATTTTATGAAAAAGCTTGTATTTGGCTTATGTAAGACTCAGTTTTAGTAATACATATTTGACTTTACTTCTCAGGATTCATGATGGATTTTTTATGTTCAGAATATGTGATGTTGTCCTTTCCCTAATTCTTGCAGTGTTATGGATGTATAATCACTCAGAATTCACTGAATGTGCTCTGACTTCCTGTATACATTTACAAACTGTGTGGTCCTATATGAGTTTATGTTCTGAATGTTTAAATGCTGAATGCCCTGACTTCCATGTAAGGTTGAGTTCATTGTTTTATTGAGGTGTGTTGACTCCATAAGCCCAATGGATAGTAATTAAAAGTGTTTCTACCATTTATATTTCTCAGAGTTGTTCAATTAGAGTTAGCCATCTTATCTTTAATCAAAATGATTAACCCATCTAGAGAGAGCCCTCTCAGGTTGAGGAGGCTAAGCCTCAGCCTAAAGTAGGTTTGAAACAGTTACTTGAAGTCTTCCTGGTCTACAGCCTTCCAGGGTCTGATTTTGAGATAACACCATCAATATAAAAAAAAGCATATACTACTACTAATACTATGTCAATACGGTGCTTTCTGTTTGCAATTTTCCAGAGACAGAAAAGCAAAGTGATGGGATGTGCTTAGAGCCAGCCAGGGACTGATGAGTGATGAGGGTAGCAACCAGATCGAACTGTACATTCATTGAATTTGAATTTATTCCACTTGAGTCAACAATGGTCATGTTATTAAAAGTCATCGCAGTCATGATTTATGACGGAAACATCGCAGTATTGAGACGAATTTATAGCAAATTAATGTGGAGTTATACGTCATGCGCACATGGGGCAATCCTCAGAATTTCCCCATCTACTACGAATCACCCCAAAAAATGCTTACTGGGCATCTAAATGCCATTTCATTCTAGAAACCCTCTGACTGATGATATTTCAAATGCCATTTTTGTAAGCCCTGCAAAACCTGTAATATTTAAAATGACATTGAAAGCTGAATTCATCTGCTCAGAGTGGTAAATCAAATTCTGCATTTAAATTAATTACATCGAAGAGTAATTCTATACCACCTGTCCACGCGTAATTATGCATTGTCAATTGTCATTGTGGGAAGTTCGTATAACCCTACCAATACTCAAGTTCTATAAACATCTAAACCCAAAACGTGGTTAACTCAAGATCACACTTGTTTCATGATTAACAATATTTATTATTTTGCATTTGTTGTTATCCCCGGGACTCTGGTTTCTCTCCACTAAGTTTGGGAAGGGGGACCACTCAGCGCAATGAGTCTCCTTTTCCATTCCCAAGTGATTGTAGTGCTCACATGCTCATGGATTGCATATGTGTTCCTGCCTACCTGGCATTGCAGATTTTACTCGATTCAGCACGGAGCCCGGGTCAAGCAAGTCAGCGGCGGCCCTATATTTTCAATAGCTTTACTTCAAATTTCCTTTTATCTGTTTATACTTCAAATTTCTTTATGTTTGTGATTCTCCACAGAAAAGAAAAGCGATGGGATGTGGTTAGAGTGAGCCAGGGACCGATGAGTGATGAGAGTAGCAACCAGATCGAACTGTACATTCATTGAATTTGAATTTCTTCCACTTGAGTTAGCAATGGTCATGTTATTAAAAGTCATCGCAGTCATGATTTACGACAGAAAAATCATGGTATTAAGACGAATATGTAGCAAAGTAATGTGGAGTTATACATCATGCGCACATGGGGTGATTCTGAGAATCGCCGGGTGGTGGGGCGATTCTCAGAATCAACCCCGCCACCTAGCCGCTGGGTGGCGCCCGGGTGGCGAGGCGATTCTAAGAATCGCCCCACCACCCGGTGATTCTCAGAATCACCCCATGTGAAAAATGACATATAACTCCACATTACTTTGCTACATATTCGTCTTAATACCGTGATGTTTCTGTCATAAATCATGACTACGATGACTTTTAATAACATGACCATTGCTGACTCAAGTGGAAGAAATTCAAATTCAATGAATGTACAATTCAATTTGGTTGCTGCCAGTTGTCCTCCAGCGAATTTTCTAGACCACTGATCTTTTCGGACATGGCAAACTTTGAGGCGCACCGTAGGTCCATAAGAGAAATTCTTATGTTTTAAAATTTTTAGACAAAAGCCTATTAAATCAGAACAACAAATCGTTTGGACACCTTGTCACATGAGAGAGACATGACGATATCTTCACGGGTAAGTTAAATGCACAGTGCAACTTTCTTGTTGTGACTTTTTTAAAGCATTTGATTTCTTCATGTATAAAAATATACTACAATTATCAAATCACATATTATGGCAAATTATTGGATTTTTCATGTATACATTATACAATTAAATAAAATAAATAATTAATTAATTTACTATATTTTTATTTTATGATGATGATGATGGTGGTTAACATCCACTGAGACCAAACTTTGATAAGGAAGGAGTCTTCTAAAGAATGCGGCATTATCTATAAAGTTTTTAAATGGATTTCTTTTAAATCCTATAATAAAGATTCTTTTAATTTGATTACGAATCAAATAAATGAGACTGCACACGAATTTCCTTTAGGAAATAACATTAACTTTTAATCCTTTCACTCCTGAATGACTTTCTATGGCATTTTGAAAATAACTCTAACTTTTAAAACATATAATTCTTAAGTCAACTTCACTGTTAACGAATATGATGTGGGACAAATCGTATTTAATTCGAGGGAGAAATATTTTGCATCCATCTATGAAATGTAATACAGAAAGGTTAACATTGCTCAAAAGAAATGTAAGAGAGAAAGTTCAACACTACTCCTAATATTGATTAAATGATCAACATAAAATGTCACCATGAAAATGTAATGATATTTTGTACGGCTTCTTCAAGTGAACCCACTAAACACAGTTCACATCACATTGTGAGACAGATGTTGAATATATGAAGTGAAGCAACATATCTCCCCGTTATATAATATTGAATTGTTGATTACATGTAGCTGTTTCTCTGAAAGGGAACTCTGCTATTCTCAATTTTCCCCATTTGATTCAGTACATGCTTCGACCTCCTACCTCTTTTCCCAAAGACATTAAAGCTACTATTGCAGCAGCAACAACAAAAATCAGTTTAATATTCCATCAATCATTTGCACAGAGTAGCATCAATGAAAATCTTTTCTTAAAATGGTATTTGAAATAGTTATTCAAGAAAATTTTTAAACATTTCAGCCTTTCATGATAAAATGTTCATTTTTACATTCTCTCATATGTTTGTTTTGATTAGGTCTATTGAATCAAATTGGTTTTCAATAGGTTTGTTTTGAGTATGTGAGGTTTCTAGTGTCTTATTAATTCAAGTGGAAGAGATGTTTCTTACATATCATTAGATTATGAAGTGACATTGGACATAATTAAGCTTTGGGTCATACCTTTTTAGAAACAACAACCCAAACTAAATGATTACTTATTAGACCTTTTTATTTAGTTGATCTAAGCTAGAAGATTATAAAAAAAGTTCCTTTCATTGCTCCTCATAAACCAAGATAGATTGATTCATCCCTCCTTTTTGGTGTACAAAGAGGAGTGCTTGATTTTTACTCAAAAAGATGGGGTGTTAATGTATCTATATATGGGTGCTCAGGTTTTTATATTAAAATTTTTCTCCAGTGCTTGATTTGTAGTCAAAGAGATGTGGTGATAATGTATCTAGATATGGGTGTTGGGTTTTTTATATTGAGATTTTCTCTTTGTTTCAATTAGAATTAGAAGGGTTTGTTCTTTTTGTTTTCCTTATAATAAACTATTGTTCTCAATTGAAATTGGATCATTTGTATTAATGTTTCTTTTCAATGTAAGTTTGAGGTGCAAGTTATTTTATTTTTAGACTATGATATTTAACACATAGTGACCTATGCTTAATAAACTAAAATTAGGAAGGTTTAATAACTTGCTCAGCTTTTTTTATGGTTTTGGTGTAGCTTGTTTGTAGAGAGACTAGAGATTTGTCCCCTAGGCAATAACATTCTCTTGCATCTTTGAAATCTTATTTATTGGTTGTATGTGCTTGCATTACCATCTTTTCTTAAATGGTATTTGAAATAGTTATTCAAGAAAATTTCTAAACATTTCAGCCTTTCATGATAAAATGTTCATTTGTACATTCTCTTGTATGTTTGTTTTGATTAGGTCTATTGAATCAAATTAGTTTTCAATAGGTTTTTTTTGAGCATGTGAGGTTTCTAGTGTCTTATTAATTCAAGTGGAAGAGATCTTTCTTACATATCATTAGATTATGAAGTGACACTGGACATAATGAAGCTTTGGGCCATACCCTTTTAGAAACAACAACCTAAACTAAATGATTAGTTATTAAGAATTAGAAATTTCACAAATATAGTAAACCAATATTAAGTGTGATTTATGGCCTTAAATGAGTTTTGGAGGGTAAACTTTGAAATGCCACGGAACTGAAATTAGAGGTCAATAGAGTGTGTGAGGTCCAATTATTGGATAGAGTTCTTGAGAAAATGCTCCTATAACATTAGAGTTAAATATGAGGCATCTCAGGTCAAGTACCTAATGGTTAAGAGCATGTGTTTCCTCCTAAGAGGTCATAGGTTCAAAAACTAGAAGGGGTTAGAGTAGGTATGGCTTCGTATACAATAATCAAATCGTTGCGTGGAGGTGGGTCTCTTGTTCCACAAACAAGGGGGTTTCATACACCAATTTGGTGTCTGGCTTGGCTATGACCTTAAAATTGGATAATAATAATAATTAGGATATAGATTGTTAGAAATTCATTATCTATAAGGGTGAAATCATGGAGCTGGGTTACACTTTTTGGCAAGAGATGGCATGTTTGGGTGGAAAAAATGATTGCTCAATTGAGCCCTTTTTTAACGCGCGATTGAGCCGTTTGAGCACTTAAACAATGTAACCCAATGTTATTTAGGAGCTCGATTTAGCCATGTCGTTGCGGCAGTCAAATGAAGGAGATTGGGTTTTGGATTTATTTTCTGACTCAGGTAAGTTTTATTATATGGAATTGAATTTCAATGTGTTATTTATTAATTTATATGTCATTGCACTAATTTACTTCATTATTTCTTTTGTGCTTGATAATTAGGTACAACACTAGCATGTTGCCTTCAAAAAGGAAGAAATTGCATTGCAATTGAAAAGGATCCAATACAGTGCAATTTCATTCAGCAAAGAATTAATGCTCTTCAATTTCTTCCAGATGCAATGCAAGAAATTGGGTTGAAGAAAGGGGACTTTAGTGAATCACGTGTGGCAAAAAAGGCAAAGGAACCGCAACCACCATTACATGGAATTTTTGGAAAGACATACATTGGGAGATTCGCAGACATCAAAGTTCCATTAGAAGAGGAAAATGAGCAAAAGGAAACAGAAAATATTGTGGAAGAAGACAATGATGAAACTCTAGAGGATGAAGAGTTTGGATTACGTGACATTGTTGATTAAGTTTAAGTTATGCTTGTAAATCAAGCTTTGCAATGTTTTGACTTTGACATTTTATGAGAAGAATAAACACTCAATTAGGGTTGTTATATGTTCAATAGTTGTAATATGTGATTTTCACATTGATTTTTAAGTTA
>APFE030010817.1:3515-17818 GCA_000404065.3 Pinus taeda
TTTTTTTTTTTTCCGTGCATACTGACAGCGTAGTTATATCTTAATGGTGTTCATTCTTAAAGTCATTCTTATGAGTAATTTCCAATATTTGTAGATTTTTGTTTTCATTTGCTGGAATGGTATCTAGAGGATTTAGAAAGTAGTAAGATGCATCTGGAATGTTTCTAATTAAATGTGGGAAATATAAATTTTTAATTAAATGTGGAAATGGGTTTCTTGGCCTTGGCTTGTTGCATTTTTTTTCTTTTTGAGGATCAAATCTTCTACTCGTGGCTTTTAAAGCCCTCTTTTCATCCTTCTTTTGCGTCCACCATAGCCACTAGGGTTTGAGGGCTTAAAATTCAAACTGTGCAAAGAATCCATCGTTTGAAGGCTGGCAAATTAACTCATATTTTTTTTTTGCTAAAGGCCACAGACATTTGGAGCCTTTTTTCCTCAACTAAAAGCCTGAAGAGGTTTGTTATAGCTCCAAATCTCACTATTATGGTTTGTGATGCTGCACTCATGGCCTAGGGCAACCCCTCCTTCCAGACCTGGTCCCAAATTTAAAAAACAATGTTTTATTCCTTGTACGCGACATTGCCTTGAGTTAAACGGTGTATACGCGGGTTCATATATACCCAACCCGCGTATATGTATTAAAACACTTAAAAAAATAATAAACTCCTTATTTTCGGGCCGAGATCGCGGGTTTTACCTGCTGATCACCTGTTAGTGCCCGTGGCCTCAACTGTTCCCAACCAATTCCTAACTAAAAAACTACTTTGGAATTGGTATAAAAAGACATCAAAAGGAAGGCCTAAAGGAGGAGAGAGGAGAGAGAAAGGTTATTATACTGAGATTTTCCCCCTGATCAGGTCTGAAGACCCTTGTGCCTTTTGCACTTCCCCCATTTGTACAGGAAACCCTTGTTTCCTTGTGATTTGATGTTCATCTACTAGTTATGTCATCATGGAGTGAGTCTTGGAAGGAGATATTCTAGAGGCTTGAGGCGGGACGGATCCGGAAGCAAGCTTTGCTTGGAGCCTGCAAAAGGTTACTCAGGTGATATTACTCCTTTTGTATATTCTATTTGTCTAAAATAAAGAAACACGTCTTGGTTCCCGATATACTTCTTCTTTATGTTTATGATGTTCATGTTTGAATTTCATGTATGAATGGTTGTTCAAAGTTCATAACTAACTTCCTTCTTTTATAACATAAAGATGATTTATGTATAAGTCTTTGTCCATATACTGCTGCATTCTTTGGAATTGGTTGTTTTGCAGGACAAGGGAGCAAAAGGGACTTGAAGAAGGGTTTGGAACCTTGAGGAACTTCTCAAACGTAGGACTTGAGGTACGTCGTTCTTACTTTAGAATTTGCTTTTGATAGCATAATGGCTGTGTGAGTGTGTGTTTCTTTGTTTAGACAACTTTCAGTCTACTAGGGTTTCCACCCAAAAGCCCTAGGGGATCAAATCCCTCAACAGAATTGGAGACTCCACTGGGGACAACACTCTTGTTGTTCCTAGTTTGGGTGTTTGTCAAGCCAATTAGGGCTCAGTTGCTTGTTGGTTTGTTGTTACTGTCTAGTTTGTTCTCGACTCCTGAGTTTTGCCAGTTTTTTCAGTTTGTTTTTTATTTTTCTTGAAATATTATATATACGTTGTTTTCCTTAGTTACAGAAGTGTATAAACGCTTGTTTCCTGAATTAAAACTGCGTATACACAGGTTTCCTCAGGCACAGTCATGTATACACGCAATCTGCGCTAAGTACAATCACGTATATCTTGCAACTTTCAAGATTTATAAATTTTGGTGTCTCTGAAGTTTGTCTGGTGTTTTGAGTCATTTTGAAATAGTCATTTTGCCAGTATCAGTTGTCTGTGTTACAACAAGCGTCTTACTCTGATTTCTATCTGATTATAAGGAGTATTGGTCTTGTTTTGTGTTTGCAAGCATCATCATCTTTTTGCTAAAAGAACGCAAGATTTCTTGATTGGAATCTTGGCTACTCTGATTTATCAGAGCAGAAAGATTGTTATCAATCTTTGTGTTGAATTTTTCTTTTGGTGGCTTTTTGCTTTCTTAACAAAATCGCTTTTTATGGCCATCTACTTCTTTGTTTCATCAAAGTTGTCAATTGATGCTTTCTTGAAATTGTCTTTTTATCTTTTTTGGTCTTTGTTACCAAAGTTTTCATTGCTGCTTTCAGTTGTTAAAAAGCCTCTTTAAACACATTTGTTTTTGTTGAGTTTTCATTCATTGTATGGTGTCAACTTGCAAAAGTGTTTCTTGCTTATTGTTTCAATCGCAAAGTTTCAGTTTGTTGAGAGCATTTCAAAGAGACTTTTTTGATTACTACTTTGAAGAGAACTTTTTGAAAAGTTTTGTTTTGCTTTCTTGAACTTGCTTTTCATTTGGTTTCCTTTTGGTGAGTGAAAGTGCTTTATGTTTATCTTGAGTTTTGTTTTTAGTATTTAGACGAAATGAATGGTAGCATCTCATATTCAATCTAGATATTGTAAGTGGCAAAAGAAAATTTGATAAGTAAAGCAAATTTCATTTCTTGTTTGTAGAGTTGTTTTCAATCTCGCGTCAAGCATTTAGTTGTTGCATTAGGATAGATTTGCATCTCTTTAGGCATAAATAGTTTTGTTAACTTTTGAGTGTGAAGTGTGAATTAAAGAAAAGAAAAGAAAAGTTTGTTTCAATTAGAAGTTTCCTTTCGAACCCTGTAGAAATTACTCTTCATCGAAAAACAATGACAAAGTGCACATGCATATAGTTAGGTTTTATTAATTTCTTTTGCGTCGAAAAAACACCACTAGTTTCACATCCATCATCCTTTGACTTAAAGAATAGCCCTTAAAATCAAGCGCTAATTAAAATTAACTAGAACTTTTTTCTTTTAAGTTAAATACACAAACAAGTTTTAAGATTTTAGGGCCTTGGATTAGGCGAGTGGAGAGTTAACTCTCCAAGGCCATATTAAACGTCAAACATAGGAGTCTGATTAACGAGAGAAAATCCAATAGCGTTAGGAAGACCACCAGGAAAGCTCCGGATTTGGGAGTTAAGCACGAGGTTCTGTGAAGACGGGAAAGAGAGATACCCCCTCTCCTACTTGTCCGAACTTACCTCAAGACTGTTCCGCCTGGCTTCTGCGACGAGTTGGTATCCATAGTTGTTTCTCCTAGGGAACTACATAAGTGGCTGCGGAGGGGAATCCCGTGGCACCTGAGGTCGACGTTGTATCACTTTCAATGGTACTACTAGAGGGCACCCTTGGGAAGCTTGCGGGCTTACACCGGCGCAGGTTGTTGTTAGGAGGTCATCGTAACTTCCTCTGATACCTTCGATGATAGGCCTGGGCCCTCATCATCCCAAACTATCTTCGGAATGCCCTTTATTTTCCAATTTCTCGTATTTTGGTGTCCGGTCCTAATCATCCGGAGCAGAAATACTTGGAAGTTGTTTGACTGACTGTATCTTTAGGGACTTTATAGTGGGTGCTCTGTGCTTTTAGTTGGCCTAGCTTTAAATTTTTTGAGTCTTTAGTTAGATTTTAAATAAGAAATTCAAAGTGGCTGACCGATCTCCTAGACGGTCTCGAAGACTTCGTGGTCTTTCACCATCGAGTTTAGAGCCTTCTCCGAGAAGGCGTAGAGGTAATAACACCGATGGGTTTTGTCCCACGACAATTGACGCATCGGGGATTGATCCTCCCCTCGGGGGCATTAATATTGAAGCAAATCCTGGTACTTCCGCAGAGCAAGAGAGGAACACTCTAGTTCTTTCTCGAGTTCGCTTACAAGTGGAGGATAATATTGAGGTAGAAGAACTTTCAGAGTCGTTAGCGGCTCTGAATTCTCCCCTACCATCCAGTCATCCACACGTATTGCAATACATTGGGACTCCGACGCACAGACCGTCAAGTCCAGGTTACGCTACGCGCTTACCTTCAATGACCACTACTGGAAGCATGGCTTCTACAAGTGCTACGACTGTACAGACTCCTATATCTGTACAAGGGGGTGGAACTATTTCCATCCCCTCTGTCTCTTTATTCAGATATTTTGCTAGCACGTCTTTTGTTGGATCTACATCCATTCCGTCCACGAGTGGAAATTCCCAAACCAATGCTTTTGGTTCTGGATTCTTCCCATTTGGTGCCCATTCACAGGGCATTCCTTCAGCTTCGTTCAGGGCCACCACATCTATGATGAGTGGGTCAGCTTTATTCCAAGGTTTTCCATTCGGAAGTGGTCATATACCACATTCTAACCCTACAATAGGGTCTATGCCTTTTTCTTCGGTAGGACAAAGTAGAAATCCTTTCCAAGGTTGGAATAACCCTGGGCTTAGTAGTGCCGGAACTGGGAATCCATTCTTCGGTCAATATGGGAATAGGCCGTATACCATGGTTAGTTCATTCCAAAGTATTCCTCCCCTAGCTTTGGCTTGGAATCCATATCAGGGGTTGTCAACTCCTTACAATCCTTTAGGAGGAAACTTTGCTGGGTATGGTGGATATACGGCCAGAGTTGGTCAAACTTCGAGTTTTGGTGGGTCACAAGGCTTGCCTTTTGGTTCAGCGGGTTCTACTGGTTACTTCGGGAAACTTGGTGCCTTCCAAAGTCCAGGCCAATCTTTTCAGAGCTTCGGGAGTGTCGCCCAGTCAGGGTGGAATCCCCAAGCTCCTCCTAGACTTCCGTTTCTGGCAATGTTGAACTTGACAGACCTCACTAAGTTAACTAACGACCCAATCAAGTATAATCCGGCCTGGCCTTTGGTCCCAACTAAACACCCTTCAGATATTCCAAAATTCTAAGGGAAGAGTGGTGAGGATCCCGGCGACCACGTAACCACGTTCCACTTATGGTGCTCATCGAACTCCCTGATTGATGACTCGGTTAGGTTGAGATTATTTCAATGCACCTTGACTGGTAACACGGCCAAGTGGTATATAGAGTTGCCTGGGGGAAGCTTTACATCATTCACTGACTTAGCAAATATTTTCTTAAACCAATTTTAGTTGCATGTCCGGTATGATGCCGGAACTGAACTACTGGCTACTTTTCGTCAAGATAGGGAAACTCAAATTTCTGATCACATTCAGGAATGGAGACGGATAAAGAGGCTCATTAAAGCCGATATCCCTCAGGAGTACCGTCTCGAGTGGTTTTTGAAGTCTTTGATACCTGAGATCTCTAAAGATGTCTCCATGTTTGGGGTCTATTCTGAGGAGCAAGCCATTTTTAGGGCCCAACAATTAGAATTGATCTACTCTTAGTCTGGGATCCTACAAAAGTACTTGCCAGATGCTCCTGGGTCTAAGGTTGACATAGCTAAGCAGAAGCCAAGTCCCCACGCGGATGGTATTGTTGGGTTAGTAGACACAAATATGGTGAACTTGTTGAATCAATTGCAGCAGTTGTCTTTACAAACTACTTCTAACAACCAAGTCACATCGTCTAACCCTTTTGCTTCCCAAACTTCTTCGATTAATGCCGTCCAATCTGATAACCCCAAAGGAAGTCAAAATTCCAATGGGAAAAAGAAAGGTTGAGGTAAGAAAAAGAACCAAGATGGGAAGCCTGATGCAAATAAATCTGGCAATAATGTTGGTGGAGGTAGAAATGAGTCGAAAAAGAAAGTCAAGTTTCCATGCAAGTTGTGCGGTGGAGACCATTTAACTCATCTTTGCCCCAAGATTGAAGACGCTCAGCGCTTGTTAAGGTAGCAAGGGAATTCTAGTTCCCAAGCTGTGTTAACCAACCCTTTTCCCCAAGGGCAACAACTTCTGGCTCACGCGAGTTCAAACCCTGGAACCTCCGTAGGGGGCAACCAAGAAGGGGAAAAATCATCGAATGTTTTCATGATGGGTTCTAACGTCCATGTGGCTACTCGGTCACGTGATTATGGTGAAGCTGAAACTTCAAAGGACAAGGTTGTTCCTGGAAGTACTGACCTTCATATCGAGCGACCACCTGTCGAGACTATACCACAGATACCTAAAGGTTCCGCTAAATGCGCGACTATTAATCCTAATGCTAGGGCCGCCCAGAATTACTCCATTGTGGAGGATCTGGCTCAGAGTCCGTGCGCCATGTCCGCTTTAGAGGTTCTCTAGCCGTGTCTGGCTCAGAGAAGTGCTTTATTTTTCGTGATTGGGGTAGTCGATCCAACTAATTCTTTAGTGCTCACTTTTGACATGTTAAATGTCAAAAAGCGACTCCTTCATCACATGGCTTTTCAAATAAAGTCTACATACCGGAAATTAACATTTTTGGAACCGTTATTGATGAAGGGGGTTCCACGTGCGTCATGTCGATGTCAGGTTGGAAGGTTATTAGATCGCCTTCGTCCGTTCCTTCACCTACCATCTTGACTGCATTCGATGGCCATTCTCATAAGCCGCATGGGATTATCCCGACCTTTCCTATATGTGTTGGGGGGAAGGTCGTTAATATTGAAGTAGAAGTCGTAGATGCTAAACCTAGATTATAATCTCCTCCTAGGAAGGAACTGGGTATACGAAATGGATGTCGTTGTTTCGACTCTGTTTCGTGTCATTTGCTTTCCTCATGAGGGGAAAATCGTAAAGGTTGATCAATCGGACTATTGTCCAGTTGATCCTCAAGTAACTTCCGACTCTACTGTTCCTTTAGTGGATAACCCTCGTCCGCCTACTGAGAATCTAGGAGTAGGGATGTATTCCTCCTTGATGGCTACTTTTGAGTTTCCCTCTCCTATCGCTAAAATCAATGGCATTTCATCATCTAGGGAGTTTTCTCGAGATGGGTTCTTTCGAACTCGTTATTTTTCAGACCCTTGGACCTTGCCTTCACCTACGACCACATTAGTTGAAGGACAAGAGAATGGAATGGCATGTTCTATATCTGCAGCTGAGCTTAGATATCAGTCTATCGTGAACTCTGCAGATGACCATTCTACTCCTTTCTCCGAAGAGAATTTAGATGGCGATGTGGCCCCTGCTTGGAGCCTTGATTCTACCTCTGCTTTGGACTGCTTGGATTCAGTTTTACCATCAGAAGAAGAAATTCTTAAAGCAATGATGCGTATAGATCGACCTTGGGAAGATTTACACCATCGTTCATACTTTCTTCTTCCATTGCAGGAGGTAGAATCTAGATTCTCCGAGCTCTGTTCTAGTGATGTTTGTACGGTGTCAAACCCTTTGGCTCCAGCACACGTTCGTGCCGAAGGTAATATGTCGGTGATTTCAAAAACAATACCTATAAACATCTCTAGGGACCCTAACACGATCAAGAATCTCTTCATCAGAATTGAGTGTTCCCCTGAAGAAATTCAAATTTACACTGACCTGTTCAAAGAATTTCAGGATGTATTTGCTTGGTCTTATGAGGAAATGCCTAGCATTGACCCATCTATAGTTGAACATGAGATCAATACGTACGAAAACGCCAAACGAGTTCATCAGAGGCTTCGGCCGGTCAACCCTAGGAAAGCAACAACTATCAAAGCGGAAGTGGAGAAGCTGCTAAAGGTGGGTTTCATATACCCTGTTCCTCTTACTGATTAGGTTTCTAATCCAGTCCCGATAGATAAAAAGCAAGGAAAAATCCGAGTATGCATCGATTTTAGGGACCTAAACAAGGCTCGTCCTAAAGATAATTACCCCACGCCATTTATTGATCAGATTATCGACGAGTGTGCGGGTAATGAGATTTTTTCCTTCATGGATGGATTCTCTGGTTATAATCAAATTTCTATCCGTCCTGAAGACCAACATAAGACAAACTTTATATGTCCATGGGGTACCTTTGCATATAGAAAGATGCCTCTTGGTCTTAAAAATGCTGGAGCTACCTTTCAGCGGGCCATGTCATATGCTTTCCACGACATCAAGCATGTCATCAAAGCGTACTTAGATGATCTCGCTGCTCATTCTCGAAAGAGAACTGATCACCCTAGCCACCTTCGAATGGTTTTCGAACGATGTCCTTTTTATAAAATCCGGTTGAATCCCAACAAGTGCATTTTCGCAGTTACGTCCGGTCGGTTGTTAGGGTTCATTGTGTCAAATGAAGGGATTCGGGTTGATCCCTTCAAAGTTGAGGCAATAGTTCAGTTGCCTCCCCCGTCCTCAATTCGCCAACTTCAGAGTCTTCAAGGGAAGGATAATTTCTTAAGGCGGTTTATAGCAAACTATGCTGAGATCACTAAAGGGTTCATGCGGTTGTTACAGAAAGGAGTTCCATTTGTATGGGATGACCTTGCGCAACGATTGTTTGATGCTTTGAAAAAAGCACTAGTCTCTACCCTGCTTTTGAGTCCATCGGATTATGGCAGAGACTTCCTTTGATATCTCGCTGCAGCAGAATCAACCATTGGTATGGTTCTGGTTCAGGAGGACGATGCGCTCACCGAGCACATGATTTATTATTTGAGCTGAGGCTTAATAGGCCCTGAACTTCGCTATTCTCCGGTTGAGAAGTTGGCCTTGGCAGCTTTCCATGCTGTCTAGCAGCTCCGTCATTACATCTTGCTACGCAAAACTTTTGTCTTAGCAGTGGTCAATCCATTTCAATTTGTCCTGAGTAGGCGAGTGATTGGGGGCAAATATAATAGATGGATAGTCATCTTGCAAGAATTTGATCTCGAGTTCTTTTCGGCCAAGTCTAAGAAATCCATGGTTCTCGCTGAGCTAATTCCTAAGCTGCCTTGTGAAGAGGATACAGTTTATGAGGAAAGTTTTCCCGGCGAACATTTATTCCTCATCTCTTCACTCAACCCTTGGTATGGAGATATCATTGTCTATCTCCAGACTTTGAAGTTTCCCTCTACTTTCTCCAAGGATGAACGTCATAAATTACGTCACCTGGCTAAAAATTATGTTATCATTGGTGATACCTTATACCGTCGAGGGGTTGATTCAGTCCTTTGATGTTGTTTAACCTTGGAGGAAGCAGAGTCAGTGCTTAATGATTGCCACAGTGGAGCTTGTGGTGGTCATCTATGAAGGCTTGCTACAGCCCATCGCATCTTATGTGCTGGCTATTTTTTGCCTTCACTTTTTAAAGACTGTGTGGAAGTGGTCAAACGTTGCCACCTTTGTGAGATCTTTACCCGAAAGATGCGTGCTCATCCAGCTCCTCTTTTTCTCGTTGTCACCGTCGGTCATTTTACTAAGTGGGGTATTGATTTTACAACTTGTAATCTGCCTTCAGCGGTGAATCACAAGTACATTATTGTGGTTGTAGACTACTTTACGAAGTGGGCCGAGGCCATGCCCACTTATAAAAATGATAGTGACACGGAAGCTTTGTTTCTTTTCAATCAGGTTATCTCAAGATTCGGTGTCCCGAGAGAGATTGTCACTGATCATGGCAGTCACTTCCAGAATCAACTCATGTCTGAATTGGCTCTTAAATTAGGTTTCTATCAAGAGCATTCGTCTCCTTATTATCCTCAGGCCAATGGACAGGTCGAGGAAGTCAATAAAACTCTTAAGACGATACTCCAATGGACAATTGATAAAAATCGGTCCAATTGGAACGTTATGTTGTATTCGGCTCTTTGGGCATACCAGACCTCCGTAAAGACTGCTACTGGTTTTACACCTGTTCAGTTGGTTTATGGGATGGAATCTATCTTCCCAATTGAATGTGAAATTCCATCTCTTAAGTTAGCTATAGAGCTTCTTCTAGAGACTTCGAGTCTCGACGAGCGCCTCCTTCACTTGGAACATCTCGATGAGCAGCGTCGAGATGCTGCCACGATGATTGAGGCCCATAAGAAAAGAGTAAAAATGCAGTATGATAAATCTGTCCGTCCTCGAGTCTTTTCTGAAGGCGACCTTGTCTTGGTCTATGACGAAGATAAATATGCCTTGGGGGCAGGCAAGTTTAAACCTATGTGGTACGGTCCTTTCATTATTAAACGAGTTTTAGAAAAAGGGTCGTATGAGTTAATCGATTTTGAGGGAAACAAGCTGGCGGAGCCCCAAAACAGGCTCTACCTAAAGAAGTACTTTGCTTAAGTAGAAGTTAGGCAATGGCTTCTTTGTATATTATGTTATATATATACATATATCATCGAAGAGTTTTGTGATGTCAACACTTTTTGGTCTGCTGTTGCAGGTGTTGATGGATGACTTGGTCTATTTTGGGTTCGCCGATGGTGCTAGCAGGCACACTTGGAATCTCGCTTCCGTAGCTTGGGTACTTTATTATCCAACTAGTCAATTGATGGTATCAAGAGGCGTATGCATTGGTCCTGCTTCGAATAATATGGCTGAGTGTACTGTCATTATTAATTTACTATTCGAGGCAATCTCTTATGAGATCGACTCGTTGGTAGTCTATCTCGATTCTCAATTGATAGTGTCTCAATTAAATAACATTTATTGGGTAAGGGATCCATGTTTATATCGCCAGTATTTAAGAGTGAGGTTTTTGCAAAGATCATTTTTTATATTAATTATTTTAACATTCCAAGATCTCATAATTGGTTAGCTGATTCTATCGCTAATAAAGCATTAGACTGGCACATCAATCATTCATCATAAAATCAATGCATCAAAAAGTCAAACTGTATATATATATATATATATAATATATATATATATATATATATATATATATATTATATATATATATATATATATATATATATATATATATAAAGTATCTCGAGTGTACATATGTTGTCCAAAAATATACAAAATTGGGACTCAAATGCCCATAATCATGTCCGGCATATCTAATGCCCCAGCTCAGGATGAGCGGCCAAGTAGGTAACTATCGCGTTAGCTACACGCCGAAAAGTGTGAACCCAGTCATGTGGCATGCCAACCACATGACACTGCATATCCTCAGGAAGGTCCTCTATAACAGTCATCGGTACTCGACAACTCAGTCTCGTCAAGTGTCGCTGGACATTGTGTAGAGTCCGTTCCATCTCAGTAGCCACCTCTTCGGCTCCTTGGCCGCGTCGTCTGTGCCGTGGGAGTCCATCTGGTCACACTGGCCCAATGTCTGGATCATGATCATTATATTAGTCATTTGAATCTCATCAAAAATATTTTTCAAAATGCATCATTATATTTGAAAAATCGAAAAAAATCATAAAATCAAAAAATCCTTACCGATCTCGCCCCATGCTGCGTATGGCGGTAATGCTAGGTTAGGATCTCCTCAGAAATCCAACCCAGCGTAGGGGTAATCATCCACAGAGATGATCTACTGATCCCACCAGGTGAAGAAGTCATCGTCAAAATATGTCCTAGGAACCTCCCCACCCCCAGACGTTTCATCAGATCAGCCCACCAGCCCATGCGTGGATCGCGTGGGGTTCTGATGGAAACTGCTACTCTAGGGTGGAGTGCGGGAATCCTCTCGAAGAAGAAAGTGCCCAAGATAGTCCCATAGCCGAAGTTCTTGGTCTGTCCCCTCTTAATGGAAGTGAGTTGGCTCTTCATGCTAGCCAGAAGAGGAGTACACCAGTCAAACACTGTAGTGAGACAATCCACTGCCACGCTCATGGTGAGCCGTGATGCCTGATGCAGAGAGGACGATCCATTCACTCGAGCTATGGTGAACAGGATAATCCTTAGCGATAACTCGCTACGTGTGCAATCGAGATCTGGCTCCCAACTTTCTTGGGATGGCTTGGGCAGTATATATGTACATAGTCCTCTATGGTGAGGCTGCTCCGTGTCCTGCCTTGGGACTGTACTATCTCTCCTCTTCGGGAAAGGCCCGTGATAAAATATATATCCTCCACTTCCACTCTGAGTGGCATCTGATCAATCATGAAGGCTTCCTCCTCGACATCCCAATAGTCAATGAGCATTTCAAGCAGTCGCACATTGGCTTTTCATGTTCGGCAGTTTGAAGAATTTGAGCAAGCCGCATCCTCGTAAAGCATCCAAGGCTTGAGGATCATTCATAACTTCATTATCAACCGCTGCATGTTCTCTTTCACGCCATGTGATCGGCATCCTGAGAAGAAATTGAAGTTTCGACCGTTAGTTTTTATTAAAATTAGCTCACGGTGTATACGTGGGTTACTGTATACACGCCCGCGTGTACGTGGGTTTCATATTATCAACCCGCGTATATGCCGCGACGAAATTTTCAACAATAGTTCAACAGTGAAACATGAATGGAAAATATTAAAACTAGTCACAATGAATTGCAAGCTAAGTGTAAGAGTTACCTGGAAGATTTTGAAGAATTTGAACGGTCGAATTTGGCGCACAAGAAATTTTCTCCTTTTGCTCCAAATATTTGCTCTCCAACTCAATTGGTAACAATGGTGAGTCCAAAATCCTTTTTATAAGTTTTGAAAATGCAAATTTTTTTCAAAATTTCATTTTGTTTGGTCTCATGTGACTTTTAACTTGGGAGCTTGGAGTGTCAAGAATGGTTTGCTTTTTAGGACATTTTCGACATTTTCAACTTATTCGAGACGGTTCCATGACTGCTGACCCATCATGGTAGGTATCTTTTTTTCACTGGCATATAGGTTAGGGACATCATTTTTTCGTTGCATCATGCATACTAGCCTCCATCTGTCGATACATCTACCATAGGGTCAATCCCATCGTCTTATGGTTCGTAAGCCATCTTCACTCACCGATTTTTTAAAATCATGACACGATGGTAGAGCCATCCTTTACATGGGCATCATAGTTAGCACCCCACTGAAATTTGTTGCCCATGCTGCTTCAATTTGAGTAGGCTCGGGAGTCCTTTGTAGTCCTGCCATGACTTATGCATTGGAGACTCATTCCTCTTAGCTTCTTCGCTTTGTTATGGCCTTATACCCTAGAGGCTCCTTTGTGTTGAGTTGTACTACTGCATTGCATGTTGACAATTTGCACCTTTTGGCCTAGAGCCGGCTTCACTTGGATTCGTGTTTAAGCCAACTTTTGACCATGACGACTGCAAAATCAACTTTACATACCTTTGACTTTTGCAACTTGACACACCTTGACCCGTGGAAGGAACATACCTTTGAGTGTCACTGACTAGTTTTCGCCTCCTTGCATTGAGCATAGGAATGTTCCACTCCCAGGAACTAGATCATCTATTTCATCGACACTCGTTCTTTCCACTATAACATAGCATTCTTTTATTCTTTTTCAAGCTTAACAGAAAAAGACAAAAAAATAAATATTCCAAAAAGAGCGGGAACGGGACAGTATTTCCATCTATTATTGGCAGCTAGAGTTAGTCGTGTCGCCCTTGAACAAAGCACTCAAAGAAAAGTCTTCTCCATTTGGGTGGGATTTAGTTTGACTTAGGTACGCCTTAACCTTTTTATTCAGTTAGTTCTCCCCCGATTGGTTATATCTTCCAATCATATGGAGGGTTCGTTCATGCCTCCTGCATGACGAACTTATACAGAGTCATCATATGCTGCCATAGTCACATTGAGTCATGATTTTTTTCAAGGTAATTTAGCCTGAGTCAGCCTCTCTGCGGTGTCTCTTGACTCATTTTTCAGTCGGCCATCCTGGTTGTCAATGTCATGTCTATCATCACATTAGTTATATGGTTCTTTACTCGTGCCGGTTTGAGAAGGTCCCCATTGACTTCTTGCTGGCGGGTCTTTTCCTTATCGACGCCAACATCTTGCTCTGAGGACAGGCCTAGAGCTGCACCCTGGCCCTATTTTCATTATTGATAGGTTACCTTATGCTCAACATCGATCAGTATCATGGGTCTTTGACTAAGTGGTTTCCCTTGTGTTTGACGTCAGCTTACATTATCACACATTGGGATTCATGCAGTACCTTGGTTTCCATTTGACCCTTTTGGTGGATACCTCGCCTCTGTGTCAGCTTTCATTATTGGCTGGTTCAGAGGGTTTCTTCCATGCACTAGCTACATCTTGTGTATGCCAGAAACGTACTTCGGTGCGGTTACTACATCTCTTTCATCCGATTCCTTCCACATTATTGGCCTACGGGTTACACTCGCGCTAGATTGATGAAGGATGCCTTAATGCCTTCCTTCTAGCTGATCTTTCCCTATCGACTCCGACTCATTGATCTGGGGCAAAGATCTAGAGTCCATTTGGAAGTACCTTGGGGATTGCAGTCATTAGTGGCAGATCCTTTGCTATCGACAGTGGGAAACCATCATTGTCTCTTGATCGATAGATTCTTACAAGTGTTCGACTCCAGCTCATTTATTCGCACTTGTTGGTTTGTACTGGGTACCTTGATGCTCATTATCATTATCGGTGAGTAGTCTCGCGTTTGTTAATGGTATACATCAATGACCGGTAATCAAACGATTTCTCACATGGTCGAATTCAGAT
>APFE030010826.1:0-34423 GCA_000404065.3 Pinus taeda
CATTACCAATACTGCATACCAAAATAGGGTAATGGCTTCAATTGTAAGACAAGGGGTCTCATCACGAGCCAGCTTGTTCGGTTAGATTACTACCAGTGAATGGCATTGTCACTTAGTTGGCCACCAAACCAGGGCAATGGCTTTTTATCTTACAAAATAACAGAAAAGAGAAAAGAAATACAAAATGTGAAAAACATATTTTGAATTCATTCTGTTAATCATGCTCTAAGGTGAATGGGACAATAGACAATGATATGGTTAAAAGGTATCCCTGCCAAAACTATGGACGTTTGCTAGCAGCAGAGGCTCTACCTATGACAAAGGAGTTAATTTTAATAGCTGATTTGGAAAGGTTTTATATTTTATCAATATCAACCAATAGAGGCCAATTTAAAATTTAGAATGTATATAATTTTTAACAAAAGAGGGAATTAGCAGAGAAAGTTTTATTTTGTTTGGAATTCAACTATACTTAGTTATATTAGAAGTTTCCCTTTTGATAAAATTTCTATTTTGAAAAATTTTAAGTATTTCTATACTTTTTAGAGATAACTGTTTCTTCCAGCGAATCGCCAATTGTTGTGCCCTACAACA
Organism: Pinus taeda; assembly: GCA_000404065.3. NCBI lineage: Eukaryota > Viridiplantae > Streptophyta > Pinopsida > Pinales > Pinaceae > Pinus > Pinus taeda. Next base: position 595 of record APFE030010826.1, read on the forward strand.
ACCCCCCATTTCATATCAATATTATCCCAAAACCATAATATGAAATGGGTCCCTTTTTAATTTTCGTTTTAATTGGTATCAACTTAATTCTATTAAAAAGGGCCCGAAGAGATAAAATAAAACATTACCCAAAAAAGCCTTTTCAATAAACCAATTAAAATTCTTAGCATAAATGATTAATCTTTTGTCATTGCGATAAAGCGATCGCAAGATTGCATATCACAATGACAAAAGGAACACAACTTGAGGAAATATTGGTTTACTCCGATGCGAAATCTCTATCGGATATCGACAATAAATGAATTAATGCATTAAAAGACCCCTTGCTCCGATGCGATACGATATCACTATCGGCAATCAGCGATAATGATTTAAAGCAATTAATCTCCCTCTTGCCCCGATGCGATGCGATATCGCTATCGGCAATCGGCGATCAACTACGCACGCCTTCTTAACCACCCAATTCGCTACTCCCAACGCGATGCGATACCGCTATCGGCGATCAGGGATTCCAAATGGAATCAAAACAATGATTTATGATTTTCCCCAACGCCCGATTGCGATAAAGGCAAAAGCGCAGTTTTCAAAGAAAATCTTAAAAGTGGTTTAATACGATTTATTCGTATTTAAGGCATTATCTTTCGAAAAGCCACTCATCCGCGCTTAACCGCCAAAACGCCCAAGGCACGCTTCAAATAAATCATTCGGCCATTAATCAAATTGACTGGCATTGATAAGATTGATAAGCCTTAACGGCCATTTAATGAAACAGTAATCCTGCGATCTGTTTACAAATTTTATTCGAGGCCACCTTAAGTCAATCTTTCGCCATGAATTTAATATAATATAATATATATAATAATAATTATATATATATATATATATATATAAATATATTATATTATATATATATATTATATATATATATATATATATCTCAGTCTATTCGATTTATGCTATTATTTTCTGTATTACGCCCATCATCATCTCTGTGTAGAATTCTCCCACAGAAACAGATTTGAGCAGAATGGGGAAGAAGTCCAAGAAGACCACAATGCCTTCCGCTTCGCCGGCCGCAGGGCAACCTGTTGTTGATCCAGGCAATAAAAAGAAGGGGCTCATATCGGACACTACATGCCTGGGACTTACCAGAGCTACTTGGCAAGGCACATATAATCTGATCGAAGCCGAAGACCCGAGGGTGATAGTAATACAGGTTTCTGCCGACAGCACTAGCAAATCCAAGGCTAATCTGAGTGATTTAGCCAACTCTTTTCTTCATCGAATAGTGGCCCGGGAGCAAATCCTCCCATATACAAATGTGGTAAGATGGGCGATTTAGGAAATCCCAATTACTGACAGAACTTTCAGCACCATAGATGGGAGAATTTTCGGTTCTTTTCGAGCCGAGGATCTAAGGCAAATGTATCATTTGCCGGAGGCAGAGAAGAAGTATAATACGACATTCCTGGAGAAATTCCGAGCTGAAAATGAGACTGAGTCCAAACCCATTCGAGGTTGGAGACAAAATCCAACAAAACACAAGCACGAATCTTCAGGTAAGTACTCGGTCGATTCTCTATGCTCTCATTATTGCTATGCTGGGATTATGATGTGCAAACTATGGGGATTACATGATTCTGCCAATTTTACCATAGAAATGGTCCCCTTAATGGAGGCGGCATGTAGTGGCGAAATAATGGATTGGGCAGATATACTATCCGATAAGTTAGCAACTGCAATTCTTAATTTCAGATTTAACTCTCGCGTCACTGAGAGGTTCATTCCGCCATTTTACTACAGTGCCTATGTATTAGATGTTTTATGTTTTAATTCTGAATTTCCTGTGCTCGGATGGAGGTGGACATCGCAAGACCCCGCACCCATCCACATATACCATCAAAAGTTGTGGAAGACCAACTACAAACACCATTTGTATCAAATATGCAATGGTTTCATGTTGCCTATTCATTATTCCATTTTCAATAAGCCTGCCCCTAAGATTTCCTACCAAGCAGGGGTGGATTTAACTTCCATAGGGAGTTGGTTTGGGGAGGAAAATTTCACCTTTATCAGAGTTTTTGGCAGTCAAGCCAAGCCCCACATTCTTCCTCTATACATCCCTGATAAAGTACTGGCTAGAGAAATAACCTATCAGATCAACGCCGATGGGGTTACACAAACTATGAAGAAAGCAAAGAAGCACATCTCGCCCTCTTTTCCTTTGCGAATTGGTATCTACACTCTGCATGATCTCAAACATGCAGAGAAAGAAGCTGAAAAATAAATTCACTGACCCTGGCAACTCTACCGAGCAAGCGATTCGATCCGAACAAAGTTGCCTACAATGCACTTAACCATGCCAAATTGGGCAAGTTCGAGCATAAAGAAGACATATTTGAAGACTTGTTCACATCGGCCGAGTCGGTATATCAAGTTAAATCACTCGCCATACTTGAATACAACGATGAGGGGCTGGTTGAATTCAACAGACTTAGAGAGCAGAGGTTGCAAACTCTGCCTCTAGACCTGTTAGCGACGACTCCAACAACAGAATCAAGCGAGCCTGAGCAGCGACTTGATAAAGAACCTCCTATTACATCAAAGCAGCAGGAGGAAGTGCATGAGCAGAGACAAGAAGAAACCCAGGCGAAATTGCAAGAACAGAGCAGTTCAAAAGTAAATGAAGACACAAAGATTGATCCGAAATTGCTCCAGGAATGGCAGCAATTTAATTCGATTATCGGCAATCTAGAATGCTCTAAAGATGGTGAGATTTCAAAAGAGGGCGACACATAGGAAGCGACATCAAAGGGGAAAAAATCCACAGTTAAGCGTGCTTGAGCCAGAGGAGTTCTGGGATGGGTGACCTCCTGGGAAGTCCTAGTTACTGGGTGCAAGCCCCGGAAGTGATGATTGATGCTATGTGATTCGTTCTCCACTTTTCACTAGTTTCAATCCCACTTCTTCACCCCTGTAAGCATCACCCGATGCAATGAGTCCTAAGTGAACTATTCAAAAATCATGAGAAATTAGTTAGTTACAACTACGTCTCATGGAAATGGTCATACGTTTGAATGACTTACTTAACGCAGTTGAATCCCAAAATGATATCTAATATAATGCACTACGTAATCCCCCATACTAAAATTAAAATGTTAAAGTTAGTAGTCATCCCAAAGAGGCAATGTGATCCAGAAGCAGTCACCTACAATTTCACCTCTCATGTCAAACTTTCCAAGTTTGAACATGAGAAGGATGATTATGATGATTTGTTCACTTCAACTGAGTTATTTTCTCAATTGAAACATCTAGCAAAAATTAGATTGGGAGCAAAGGGATTAGAGGAATTTTTGAAGTTCAGGACACAGAGGTTGAAAACACTACCTCTGGACTTATTAAATACTACCTCTATGGTGCAACTGGAAGGCCATTGTGAAGAATAAAACTATTGAAAAGACTCATGAAGAAGAAAATAGCCCTTAAAGGGAGCAGACAAAGGAAGGAACTAGTGAGATCCTTGATACTGATATAAATATTGATCCCAGTTTAATCAAGGAATGGGAGTAGTTTGATCTAATCATCTGTTGGAAATAACTCTGAGAGGGGGGGTGAATCAGTATTATCAAATTCTTTTCAATATATCTTCCTTATTTATACTTTGAATTATTCTTCAAATATTGATCATTACTTTGTATGTTAGTACCATAAAATAATGAGCATGAACAAGAAAAATAGATAGTCACACCAAAGAACACCAGATATAAGGTGGAAACCCAATGTGGGTGAAAACCACCTACTGCAATATGTCTCTATCTTCTTTCAATTAGAAACTCCTTTTACAATGATCTTGTATTGGTGCAGTCCTTTACCAGTACGCAGACTACAACCTGCAGAGAGCTACAACTCTCTCTCATTTTCCAGTCTCTCCTGGAAGGGAGCTACAACCCCCTTACTTCTTTTCTTTCAAGGACCACTTTTCATAAATTTTCAAACTGGATCCAAGAAGATCAAATAATCATCAAGTACATGCCAATCATCCAAAATCAATCAAGAGTCACCAAACTTCTTAGAATGCTGTAAACAGAAAGATAGTACCAGAAATATAAACCCAGAACTCTACAGCAATAAATAAAAGATAATCAACAACTATTTTAAGACAGATCCATAGTTTTCCCTTATCTGGACTGCGTGACTCCGCACCCAACCTTATGTTATCCTGCGTATCCACGCAAAGCGCATTCTGCTACCCAGCGTATCTCCGCACTTCGCCTCTTGTCATACTGCGTACTTCTACTGTGCCAGCGCACCTTCTGCTTCTATCGCGCCGTGTACTTCTATGTACCTTCGCAGCTTCTCCTTGTATCGTGCCGCGTACCTTTGACCTTGCTCTGCACTGCTTCTTCTTCTTAGTCGCGTGCCTTCGCATTGTACCCTCTGTTACACCACGTACTTCTACTGTATCACCGCACTGCACCTTCGATCGCGCTGCGAGCCCCCGCACTGTTCCTTTCGTCAGACCGTGTACCACCGCACTGCACCTTTCACTGAACTGTGAGCCTCCACATCTGCACTGTGAGTTACCTGTGGACCTTTGATTGGAACCGAACTAACAGCCCTCCAATGTGCCACTGACAGTCAGATGCACAGATCTGATCATGTGCCCAAGAGATCACGACTTCATAGATTCACCTTCAAATTTACTTTGATTTAGATCAAGCATTTAACATTGACAACCCAATATTTCAGATCTTAAGATATTCAATTGAAAAGTATCTTAGCCAAGTGATCTCCTTCCCTATTTATAGTCAAGCCCTTATTCACACCATGGGACAAAACCATCAATAACCAATACAAGGGATCCAAACCGGGGCTAAATTAGATCCTATACCACAGGCCAAAACCATAGGATCAAGAACGGCAGGCTAAATAACACGGGCCAAACATAAGAAACCCCACGTGAGCGCGCTTTTTTGCCTTGAAGTGAGTGAACTGGGGTTCCGCACCTTTTGAACGGGAAACCTGTGGGTATGACCGCACCTCCTGGATGGCGAACCTGCGGGTCCGCACCTTTTGAACCATTCACCTGCGAACCTCTTACTTTCCATCATTTTGAGAGCCTGAACAGACCATTGGCACTTGAGTGAGTTGCCATCAAGTACAACACCTGTATCATAGAGCCATACCAGAATCATAATGCCAACATCATCAAGAACCCGAATGACTCCCAAAAGCTCACCACACCAAAATTGCCCGTAGCACAAAAACCTGAGGTTATTAGTGATCCGATTGAAAGGACAAGTGGCCTACCCAAGATTCAGCATGATATAGAAATCATTCCTGAAAATCATAAAAAGGAGATTGTACTAAAAATAGAAGAAATACCACCCCTAGATGTATTCTATAGTCCGAAGCATAGGGCTATGGTTAAAAGATAGAGGGAAAAGAGGAAAATTGATCAAGGACCTATTCTAACTCCTTAGGTTGAAATGATGAATGTGGTATGGAAGGCAGAAGTCAATCCTCCTGAGGATTCAACTAAATTATCTCAGTATGCAGGGGCTTATACCATAGCAACAATGGACAAAGCCTCAGAGGTTAGCCAGCTAATCAGGGAAAAGGATCAAAGAATCACTCAACTTAAAGTGAAATCGGCAGAAGAACAACAAAGGATTAGTCAGCTTGAACAATAGATAGCAAAGCAAAGACAACAAAATGAGCAACTAAAAGAGCAGTTGAAATTGGAGAAATAGAAGATTGATAAGTAGACTCTCCAGAAACAACGGAAGTTGTCTCAAGAACTAAGAAGGCTTCAGATGACAATTGAGCAGGAAAAGAAGGCCAAGGAAGATCAAATTGCACAAATGCAATTACAGATAGAAAAGTACAGGGTTATCCACAAGTTAGTGAATTCAGAAAAGAAGCCTTGGAGATAACCAAAGCCTCGTCCTGGCAGTTGCACATCATTTGCCATAATATATCATTGGCTGACCCATTGTGCAATATCTCTGCATCACTAATTGAGAAGGCAGTTGACACCAGATTGGAATTGGAAAAAGCAGATGAAAGGATAACAAATTTTCTTTCTTGGCAAGATTCTGAAGAAGGAATGGTTGCCAATTTACCAAAAATACAATAATTTCACAAGGAAATCATGTTTTTGGAATGGGTGTCCCAACTAATGAATGCTGAAAGAGCAACTTCTAGATCCAGAGCAATGAATGGTGTAATCGAATTAGTAAATAACATTTTACATATGTCTAATTTGATCTTCGGTTGCTCTCTAGGTAAACTCCCAAAAGACAAGGCACTGGAACATCATTGGAGACAGGAGCTAGCAAGTAGAGAAAAACAGATCAGAGAAGTGCAAAACTTGACATGGGATACATTCCGGGTTTTTCTAGTAAAACCACATAGCCAACAAATTGCCATGAAATGCCTTTCCGACACCGTCAACTGCATGATTCCTGAACTCTCCGGTGCCACCTACACAACCCAACTACATTCCAAGATGAGTCAACCTCCGGAAATCTAGCCAATGGTCACATTCTGTCAGCTACAAGCAAGGAAGTTGATTCAATGAATTAGTTCAATCGCCATCGCACTGCTATTTTTATAGAAAATCCCAGATTTTCATGTCTACAGTTTGAACATCTCATAGCAATTTTTGTTGATAGTTAGTTTTTATTTTTATTATTTAAGACCCTTTCATTTATTTAGAAAGGGTCCTCAATTTTCATAAAGCTTGACTTGGGAGTTGCACTTCTGTACCTCTAAATATTTTTTTTATCAAAAGTGAATCAAGGCTCTGCATTTTGTGAAAGAAGCTTTTTCAAGACTTGTGCTTTTGCATCTTCTGGAGGTTTTCTCAAATAGGAAAGTGGAATCAGAGTGTTGTTTACATCGAAAGGATTCAAATGCATGCAATACTTCTTTCACTGTTTTTGTCTTATTTGTTTATGTGAATGAACATTTCTTAAAGTTGCTATTGTTGATATATGTATGCTTTTTCAAATGATTCTTTATTATATCATTTCTGAAGATTGAGAATTGTTTATTTCAAAGGATATGTCAGTGATACATATATTGCTATGAATGCGATAATGTTTTTATAATTACTTTGTTTAATTTATTAAACAAAGTAATCATTATATGAATGCATATTTCTATTGATAAGTAAGCCATCTATATGATTATTTATCTTTTAGGAATAATCAGAAATCACATTGTTTATAGAATACCTGGGTTAGCTTAGCATATTTGTAAAACACTTATCACCTTCATTACACATTAGAAAACAAACACCCATCAACTCATACATCACTGGGAAACTGGTCCCATTATATCCAGTCAGAGCCACCATCCGGGTGGTTTTCCCTGATGTTGATGCTAGGATTTTAGAGGCATCAACACCTTCTTACAATGATATTTGACATATATCCAACACTACAATGGTGCTCTACTATCAACTCTAGTCTGTTGCTCTCCAGGTTGCGACGCAGTTCCCTTCTCAATTGCACTAAACTTCTTGTAAGGAGCAACATTTTATTTCTCACGTACGTATTGAGGTCTTCCCTACTTCGGTGGCCATTTTCCTTTCTGATTTCCCTTCAAGTCACATTTAGGTTTAGCTTTTTGCTTTGACAGTTCATAACAATGCTTCAATTTATGGATGGATTCCTCTAATGATATAGTCTCATTAAACTCAATTCAGTCTCTATATGCTGCTTGAAATCCACTAATGAGTATCTGAATCTTAGTTTTCTCCTCATTGAGATATGGCACATACCTTAACAACTCCAATAATCTTCCAGTATACTCATAATTTGTCATAGAACCCATATATAGCTCATAAAAATCCTTAGTTTTATCATCATAGTACTTCTTTGATAGGTACTTCTTCTTGAATATCCTCTCGTAATCATCCCAAATCAAGTCTTCTTCCTCAATTCCTTTGAAATTCTTCACATATTCCCACTAGATATCTTCCTTCCCTTTAAGAATGAAGGTGGCTATCTTGGCATTCTTGTTCTTTGAGTAGCTATGTAATCTGAAGAATATATTCACTCCAAGCAACCATGCCTCTATCCCATCTATATCTAGACTGAGATATGCTACCATAGGCTCCATTAGTTTTCTCTTCCTACTCTTGACTAATTCTCATATGGCTCTGTTTCTGCAACTCTAACAAGCTCTGAAGGATTTATGCATTAAACTCTACCTGCTTCTCCTGAGCCATTGCAAGTCTTTCATGAGCGTGAACCAACCTGTCATTACCTACTTTGAAACTATTGATCTCTTCCCTTAAGCTCCTCAATGTATCTGTTATACTAGGAGAAGTCTCTTCTCCTTTCTTCCCAATTGATTTGTAGTAATTGTCATGAGAATTGCAGTCTACCAGTTTTCTTGTCATCTTGAATTCTCTTCTTCTTGCAAGTATACCATGTCAGATAAACCAAATAGATACCAAAATAAAATCCATACCTTAGTGATGTTCATGGGAGGCTTATCTCATATGCAATATTAGTCCACATTACCATGTACATGTATAGTCATAACCATATCCATGTAATAACATAACATCACAACAACATCATGCATGATCATACCAATAGTATACCCTAATCCCATGTATGAAAACCATAGCCTTAACAACATCAGACTTACCCAAAGAGAGAAAAACCATGCTTTGATATCACCGTGTGTGATCCAGGTCTAGGTGTGACAAAGGACCCTTCCAAGACCTTTTACTTTTGTGATGTGTTAAATTGCAGTTTTAAAAGAACATAAATGAATACATCTTCATGCTGTAAAGAAGAGGAACATGACATTCATCAACACATGAAAACATAAGCCTTTGATAACGGAGTTCATCCAGGAGGGACTACGTCTCCGAGCCCCAATGTCAAGATGATGTAGGCCGCTGCATTATGTGTTGTCAATAGTGGTGATGTACATAAGAAGTGATGTCACTATAAGATAAGGAAAATTCCCTCATGCAGGAGTGGCTCCAAGAGATGTTCTGCTATAGGAACTCTCAGTCGAAAAGGAATCCTATCAGTATGACATACAACTCATGCATGATGATCATCCCGCAAACATGGCATGAAAGGGATCTCAATGCAAACATACTTGGTGATAACATGAGTATCCCATCAACATAATGACAAAGGGATCTCAAACAAAACATGATGAATCATGAAAACAAGTACATGTCACAAATGATTATGCATCACATCAAGCAGGAATCATGAAAATAAGCAAGAAATAAGATCCGTCATCAAACATTAAACAGGGATTAGTGCAGCACAATGCATCATAAAAAGAAGTATATGAACACACTGCATATACCTCACATCCAGGGGCCATCTGAAGAAGAGGATGTCAAATTACTGAAGTTGTTATACCATCGATCTCACGATGTCGAATCGCATGGAAATGGCTACTCGCACATAAATGCTGAAACCTGCACTCCACTTAGAAAAGTGGCCAAAAAGTAGAATAAGAAAATGGAAAATCTAAATGCACCATCAGATTTGTGGCGTCGAATAGTGCAAAATCGATTGTCAAATTTATAAATTTTGAGAAAGTGGAAATTTGGGGCTCAAGGAATCTTTTAGATTCCCCCTAGATTCGTCAAAGATTCCCTCCTTCGGATACTCGGAAAATCAACTGCTTAGATCAGGAAACTAACTGCATCATCCGGTTCGTGTCGCTGAGAGGTGTAAGAACGACATAAAATTAGTCCAATTTGGACACTACAAAGATTTCACCCTCCTGGAAATTTCGCTTAATCATGGTTCCACTTGCATAAAAAAATTAATTAAAAAATATTCGCCTTGAATTCCATGCCTACTCCTAGTTCCTCCATCTTGCCTGGGTGCACTAGTGAAATGAAGTTTTATATAAGTTTGGAGGGTGGATAAACCAAAGAAGCCGTTTGGCACATTGGTTAAGATTTTCGAGTTTGGTGGAGGAGTTTAGGTGGTCAAACCCAGCCTCCTCCATGTTTAAATTTTTTTCATTTTAACAAAACCGCAGCATTATTTTTGGAGGGGGGTCAGGTCTGTATTGGGTGGCCCGCCCCATAACTCCCGTACTTCATTTGAATGCGTTGGGGGTTGTATTAACTTTGGAATGATGCAGTTATTAATGCAGAGCTGTATATGGAGTTTGTGTTGGGCGGCATTATATGTGGGGTTGCCACGTGGGTGGGGCTGGCTGACCCGACAGCCGTGGGTTCAACTCCCACCGGCCTCTTGTTTAATACGACGCATGTTTGTTAAGAGTTTTGGGGGTGTTTTATGTTGGTTGGTCTTTGTTTTATATTAAAATTTGGTGTTATGTACCATACACCATACCACAAGCCCACTTTCCCATACCTTTTAATATATTTGTTCAAACACATATTCACCCTTGAAAATATATTCACATTCGTTTGAAATTGGTGTAATATAACCATATTTTAATATATTGTTATTTTTATATGATTTTTTAACCTTAACTATATTTTAATATATAATTTTTTTTTTAATGACTTTTGTTTTTTATATGGAAATTTATATATCTATATATATATCTTGTCTTTTGTGCAGGGTTAGGAGACCAATGCTAGCGTGCCATGTGTCGATGGTTCAGTGGTTGTTCAGTCGCCATAAACTTAGTGGATCCCACCTGCTGAATGGGATGCCATGTGGCACTCTGTGGGCCCCCTTGTCATGTCAAACTTTGAAGAGCTTTATCTTTCACATACGAGCTCGATTTGACGAACTATTCACACCACCACGATCACGAAGATGAGATCTTCAACATGAACGTAGTTCGAGCATAATCCAAACACTTTGATTTTTTAGCCCTCTCTAAGTTCTCTGGGACACCTGCTTATGTCTCGAGCCACTTAGATAAATCCTCCCCACTGAGGAGCTTTTGGTCCTCTAAAAGCATGAAAAATAATTTGCAACTTCTTTGTACCTTGTCTACATCACAAGTGTCCTAAAAAGGTCTCGCTTCCATCTCCTTCACCTTTGTTCTTCAAAGCCTTAAGCGATGAGGCGACACCTGCAACCTCTGCAACTTGTAGTACATTGTTTTTACAAATTACATGCTTCACTTTCATGACCAACTAACGACCCAAGCATACCACACTTGCCACTAGTTTATAACACATACTCGATGGTCACGTTTACATCAAAATGGAAACAATCCCCCAGCTATGAAAACAAGGCCAACATATCATTGTTGCTCCAACAAGTGATGGAAAACACATCATCGTTGCAACACATGATTTACAAACATAAGGCCAAACACTATTGCTTTTCTTTGACAAGTGATGGAAACACAACATCACTTTCAGAGTTTAAAATGTGACTCAAAATAACACCAGACATCATTGTTGCCGGACAAGTGATGGAAAACACATCATCACTTTTACATTTTAAAATGCAACAAATGATTTGCAAAAGCACGACCATGAAATGCTAACATATCTAGAAACCATTTTTGACTTATCAAGGTGAATGGGTCACCTCCTTGTGGTGGTTTTGCTTGTCAAACAACTGCTTCATCAGGTTCATGCACCGACACTATGTCTTTAAGGCGCTGCTCTGGATGGAGCCTCCAACATGTGGCTCTCTGATGGCCACTTTTGTTGCAATGACTGCAATAGGTCTTCTTCCTCCAGATATGTTTAACATGTTTATTTACCTATTGTTGAGAGGGTATTTCATGCCTCATCCTTTTGTGTGCTGCCATTCTTTTCTAACACTTAGAAAATGTATGGTTATGTAATCCAAAAAAGGTACATGGTTTTCGATTCCATGTTTTACGTTCATCTCTAACAACATGATTATAACCAAAATGAAAATTCGAATATCAAAACTAGTTATACCTTTCCTTGCTATCTCTGGTGTAAGTATGGTGATGAGAGCTTGCCTCAGCTCTTTCCCTGCAATGGGCACTACCATGGGATGATGGGGATGTGTTCCCATCATTCTTTTTCCTCAACGATTTCGACAATGTCTTGGAAGAATCTAACACCTTTGAGCATTCTCCCTCAGTGTATCTCAAGCCTGCAAATCGATGTTTATGCACAACCTCCAAAGGTTGAGTTATGCCTTGGTTATTAACACCAAGTTATTTTTCCTCCTTGCACCTCATCCTGGTAAGGAGCCTCATGTTTGTCCCTATAATTGGGATCTCCACATCTCCAACAAAAATCATACTATGTGAAGATGAAACCGAAAGGAAATCAACATCTTTTACCTCCTCTGTCCATTTAGAAAGAACTGATGAGGGCTTTTCACCATTTGTTGTTGGTGGTTCACTTGTTGTCTCGGTGCATTCCCCAACTTCCTTTCTGACATACCCAAGTCCTGTTCGACAAGGTAATTATTCTACTTTGATGGGGTTGATAATGCCTTGGCCATTAACGCCCAATTCCTTTCCTTCATACCCCATTTTCTTCAACAGTTTGGAGCCAATCCCTGTGGTATGATTTTCGAAAATAGCGAAATCATCATTAGGACACATACATGAATTTAGAGAATTACATTTTACCTCACATGGGTCACGCTGCAACTTTTCCAAGGCCTCGTCCTTTGCTTTAAGCTATTGTAGCAAACTTTGTTTCTCCTCTTTCTCTTAATGTAGAAGCATCTTCAATTCAACATTATATGTTTGAAGACTTTGGTTGTTGTGCTTCAGTTCTTCCAGGGCCTCTTCTGTGGCTCGCAACTAAAGCTAAAATTGATCCTTTTCCTCTGTCTCTTTCTGTAGAGTTTCATACATTATTTCCACTCTTTTGGAAATTTTGAGCATGGTCTCATACATCTCTTTTTCATCCTCTGTCACTGCATGTTCCATTGTTCATGCTTGCAATTCACATCCACATAAAGACCGCTCTAATACCACCCTGTGTGATCCAGGTCCTGGTGTGACAAAGGACCCTTCCAAGACCTTTTACTTTCATGATGTGTTAAATTTCATTTTTAAAAGAACATAAATGAGTACATCGACATGCTTTAAAGAAGAGGAACATGACATTATCAACACATGAAACATAAGCCATTGATAATGGAGTTTGTCCAAGAGGGACTACGTCTCCAAGCCTTGATGTCAAGATGGTGTAGGCTACTGCATTAAGTGCTGTCAATAGTGGTGATGTGCATAATAAGTGATGTCACTATCATATAAGGAAAATTCCCTCACGCAGGAGTGGCTCTAAGAGATGTTCCACTACAAGAACTCTCAGTCAAAAAGGACTCCTATCAGTATGACACACAACTCATGGAAAATGATCGTCCTTGTAGCATGGCATAAAAGGGATCTCAATGCAAACATACATGGCGACAACATGAGTATCCCATCAACATAACAACAAAGGGATCTCAAACAAAACATGACGAATCATGACAACAAGTACATCCCACAAATGATTCCACATCACATCAAGCCGGAATCATGAAAACAAGAAAGAAACAAGATCCGTCATCAAACATCAAACAGGGATCAGTGCAACACAATGCATCACAAAAATAAGTATATGAACGCACTGCATATACCTCACATCTAGGGGCCATCTAAAGAAGAGGATGTCAAACTACTGAAACTGTTCGTACCATCGATCTCACGGTGTCGAATCGCATGGAAATGGCTGCTCGCACATAAATGCTAACCCCTGCACTCTACTTAGAAAAGTGGCCAAAAAATAGAATGAGAAAATGGAAAATCTAAATGCACCATCAGATTTGTGGCGTCGAATAGTGCAAAATCGAATGTAAAATTTCTGAATTCTGAGAAAGTGGAAATCTGGGGCTCAAGGAATCTTTTAGATTCCCCCTAGATTCCTCAAAGATTCCATCCTCTGGGTCCTCTACATATCGGCTGCTCAGATCAGGAAACAAACTATGCCATTAGGTTCATGTCACTGAGAGGTGTAAGAATGACATAAAATTTGTCCAATTTGGACACTGCAAAAATTTCACCCTCCTGGAAATTTCGCTCAATCATGGTTCCACCTGCATAAAAAATTAATTAAAAAAAATCACCCTGAATTTCGTGCCCTCTCCCGGTTCCTCCATCCCTGGCTGCACTGGTGAAATGAAGTTTTATATAAGTTTGGAGGGTGGATAAATTGAAGAAGTTGTTTGGCACATTGGTTAAGATTTCCGAATTTGGTGGAGGAGGTTGGGTGGTCAAACCCTGCCTCCTCCATGCTTAAATTTTTTTATTTTTTTTGTAAGCTGGGGAGATACCTTTTTTTTCTATTACCAAAATTTGGAACCACTACAATCTTGTGGCGGTCTCAACCCGCCCCGAGGGGAAACTGGGTATCTTGACCACCTGTAGTTTTTAATAGCTAGCCAAAAAAAGAAAGTTTTCAGTCTATCTTTCTAGGCTTTATATACATCAGCCTTATATCTGTTACTACTATCATCTGACTGCATATAAAATTGAACAAAGATCCTACTCATAGCTAATATAAACTAGAACTAGACTTTTTAAAAACTCAAAAAAACATGCCTCTTCTTTACTGGTCCCTTGCATCTTCCTGTTGCTCCTGCTCCTTCTTTATTCCCAAGCCACTCGCCTGTATCTGTTGCTGAATTTCTTCCAGCCTCTTATCCTGCATGAGCAAGGTGATTTGAATGTTCCTCAGCTCCTTTTTCATATTTGGGATCCCCTGGGATAATTCTGCCATTTCCAAGGCTACTTGTTCCATAGCCTTGGCCATAAGCCTCTTCATTACCCAATATACGTGCAGAGATTGTTTATATAAGGTCACTCGGCCATGGGTATGACCTGGATTCGGCAAAAGATACACCCAATCCTCCATTTCCTCCTCAGACTGTGCCTGAATAGCCTCCTCTTCCCAATGTTCAATTATTCTTCTGATTTTCAGATTGGTCTTCTCACAGCAAGCTCTCTCAGTTGCCTGCACTTTCCTCACTATCATTTTCCTTCCCTTCCTGCCTGTTTCTGCTACGTTGGTCTCTCCATCTTCCACCGTTCCTTCTCTGCAGCTTCGACCTCGCCCACTTCTTCCTTCTGCTCCTCCCCGTCTCCTCTGGCCGCCTCTTCCTCGTCGACCTCATCCTTGTACCCATCTCCCGCTCTCCTCTCCGACCTTCCGTTCCTGAGTACCTCCGCCATCCTCTCTTCCTCTTTTCATGGTCCTGTTCCCCACTGTTCTCCTGTTCCTACCACATTTTCCATTCACTGGCTCGTCTTTCTCCTTTTCCATGCCGAATTCTTCACTCTCACTCTCTGAGTCATCATACACTGGGATAAAAAACTATTCTGTATCCCCCTCCATTACTCCTTTGCCCTTGACATCTCTGTCCCCTCGTCCCTGATTCCCTTCCTCTGCCCTGCTCCTCATCCATCTGCCTGCATTCATGCTGCCTCCCTCCGCCATTCTTTCCTTACGCCTTGGTTTCCTGCCCTGCATCCCTGTCCTCTTGTTTCGGCTCCTAAATTATCCCTTTCTCCAGGCTGTAATCGACAGTTTGTTGCCACCATCTCTCGTTCTTCTGCATGCACTCCTTCTCTTCATTCTTTTTTGCCAGCCCTTCTCCCTTATACCTCCCCTCCTTCTGCTCTTATGGCTCGTCCCCCTTTCCACTGCGTTGTCCCATTCTCCCATACCATCATTCCCCTGTCGCTTCTCTGGCATCCTGACGGATCTACCCGCCTCCGTCAGTACCTTGTCGTCTCCTCACCTTGAGATAATATCCCTCTCCCCAATCCACTTACCCGTGCTCATCATTTCCTGATCCCCGCCTGCTCTTTCCTGCATGCCACACCGTCGAGCATTTATTACCCGAATTGCCACCTTGCTCATCCCGATCGGGAGTCTTGTCCTCATTCCTTCAACCTGTGATTGATTCATTATGATCCTAGATAATTATGTTTTTTAGTTCTCCCCAGCTCTGATCCTCTTCCAATGAATGCCAGCTGCTATCCAACCTTCTGGTTGGCTCTTTACTCCCCCAATTCGCCAATAGGTCCGCAGCCCTATTCCCTTTACATCTCACATGGTGTATTATTTTATACTCGATTCTATTTAACAGGTCCGCTATGTCTTGGATGATCCCCGCTGTCCTCCAACTTTTTGCAACTTGCTCCCAGCTCTTTCCATCCTTTAGTTTGCGTAGCATCCCTATTGTTACCTGTGAATCTCCTTCTATCTCCAGATTCATGTATCTGTTTCTCACTGCTATTCTTAATCCCTGATGGACCACCCACAGCTCCGCTTCGTTGTTCGTCATTTCCCCTCCCCATTCCACGAAAACCCACCTTGTTTTTTCCTTGCTATCCCTGAAGATACCCCCTAGGCCTATTGGTCCAGGGTTACCTTTTGACGCCCCATCAAAGTTCAGTTTTATGAAATGCGCTCCTGGATATCTGAATTGGTTGGGGCTTTGTATTTGAGGGCCGCTCCTGTTCCCTTTTCTGGGATAAATCATACTAAATTCCATATTTAAATTGGATACTATTCCTCCTTCCTCTTGGTTCATTCGCCAATCCTCCTCTTCCCATGTCTCGGATAAAACTGTTTCTTTGATCGATTTGCATACCTCCTCCCATATTCTTTCAGGTTGACAGCTTTGTCCCTGGAAGATCCTCCTATTGTGTTCTTTCCAAAGGAACCATATTACGCATCCCATTGATAAGTTCCATATTCTTCTTACTACTCTGCTGTGAAATTGTCCTTTGCCCCATTGCATTATGGTGTTCTAAATGCTGTTTGGATCTCTCATTGTCTTCCCGAAAAGTGATCTGATCCTCTCCCATAAGTTTCTTGCATAAAGGCATTTGTTTAATATATGATCTTTGTTTTCCTCTTCTCTGTTGCATAGGCTGCATCTCGAGGGTCCATAAAAACCTCTCTTCTGGATTTTATCCCAGGTTAGAATCCGTCCCTTACTTACCAGCCATGCGAATATTGTGATTTTCGGCCACCACTTTCCTTCCCATATTATTCTCCAATCCATCGCTCCATCCTCCCTTTCTTGTTTTGTTGTTAAGTAGTAGGCTTCTTTTACTGTAAATGTTCCTTTCATTGACCTTCCCCACCTGAGAATGTCCATTCCTGGTAAAGTTTTAATTTTCCTCAAGTCTACTTCTTTAGTATAAATTTTCTCTAAGTCTTGGTTTATATTTTCAAACCATTCCTCTGGTTTCCTCCATGTCCTCCATATTCCACTGTTCTCTCCATTCTGCCAATAATCCCTCACATACTCCAGTCCTGCCCTCTTCGCTTTTTGTTGTATTTCTTGTAAGGTTTGTATCTCTGCCAATTTATCTCGCTGCTGCCATCCATCCTCCCAAAATTTGGCACTGCTTCCTTCATGAATTTCCCAGAAAGCATGTTTGTTGACCACGTCCCTGTTCAGATTTCCAATTCCCATATTGAGGATCCTTTTGGGACTTCTTCAATTCTCAGTTTACCCTCTACTGAATCAGGCATATTATATTTTTTTGCCCAGATTTTTTTCCATACATCATTTCCTCCTTGTACCCACCTCCACCATAATTTGGCTCCTAATATCTTATTCAGCATTTCCAGATCCCTTATACCCAGTCCCCCTTCCTCTTTTCTTTTTACTAGGTTTTTCCATGAGACTAAGGCCCATTTCGTCTGTTGTTTAGGACCACCCCATAAAAACTTCCCAAATATTTCTTTCAATTTTGTGCACACTCCTTTGGGCGCTGCCCTGATGGACAGGGGGTAGATAGGAATCGATTGCAGGACCGATTTTAACAGAATAATTCTACTGGCTATGTTCAAAGATCTAAATGACCAGCTTGCCAGTCTGTTATTTATTTTATCTATTACACTCTGTCAGTTTTTCATCTGGGTAGGATATATGTCCAGCTGATTCCCCAGATACTTAGTAGGCAGATCCCCCTGTCTGAAGCCTAAAGTTCTGGTAAGATGAGCCTTGATAGGATCAGGGGTATTAAATATGAATGTACATGATTTTTCTTTATTTATCTCCATTCCTGAAGCCTCCATAAAAATTTCAAGTATTCTTTTGATGTTCCTTACCTCTTTGATAGAAACCTCTCTGAATAGCATTATGTCGTCTACAAATTGTTGATGCGTTATTGCCAGATTGTTTCCCCATGGTTCTAAACCTTTAATTCTCTTTTCCCTTAGCTCTCTTTTGAGATTTCTCCCTAGCCCCTCAGCTGCCATTATGAATAGAAAAGGAGAGATTGGGTCTCCCTATCTAATTCCCCTTGTTGCATTAAAGGTATTCGATGGGATACCATTTACCAGTATTGAGAAGATCGGTGTTGAAATCATGCTGTAGACCCATTCAATCCATCTCTTTTCGAATCCAAATTCTTCAAGCACCACTCTGAGGTATCTCCAACTCAAGCGATCGTAGGCCTTTGATAGATCTAGCTTCATCATCATTCCTCTCTGCTTTTTCTGATTTAGGGAATGAATCATCTCCTGAGTAACTACTAGTCCATCAAGTATTTGATGACCCTCGACAAAGCTAGTTTGTTCAGGTGAGATGATATTCGGGAGCAAAGGATTTAATCTTTTTGCTATCAGGGTAGCTATAATCTTATAAATGACATTGCATAGTGCCATTGGGCGAAATCCTTGTGCATCCTCTGACTTATTACTTTTAGGGATCAAAGTTAGAAAGGTCGAGTTAATACATGGCTAGATATTTTGCTTCATTCTTGATTCCTCTACTGCTTCCAAGACCTCCTGTCCTAAAAAGTGCCAACTTGCCTTGTAGAATTCCACTGTATACCCATCTGGTCCTGGAGCCTTGCCTTTTTTCATATTCATAACAATTTCCTCAACCTCTTCCATAGTTGTTGCCCTCATCAAAGCCTTGTTCTGTTCGTTTGTTGTTAGTCTTGGTATTTCCTTGCAGATATATTCTATTGCTTCTCCTCGTGCCCCCTGTGGTTCAGTGAGAATTTCTTTATGATAATCCACTAGGACTTTTTCAATTCCTCCTTGTTCTATTACCCGTTCCCCCTCTGCATTTTTGATAGAAAAGATCTGATTCCTTTGTCTGTTTTGAACCATAGCTTGATGAAAAAATTTTGTATTCCTCTCACCTTCGCGCAACTATTTAATCCTTGACTTTTGCCTCCACAAAATCTCTTCCTGTTTTCTCCTTTCTTCCAATTGGCTGATTATTCTTCCCTCCTCCTTACTCCTCTCTTCATCCCTTCCTTCCAATATTATTCTTTGTTGTATTTCCTCCATTTCTTTCTCTAATTTCTGTTTTTCCTCCATGATGTTCCCAAACTCCTCTTTATTCCACTTTTTAATTTTACCCCTAATTTCCTTGAGCTTCAATTGAATGGTATGCATTTTTCCCTTCTCTTTAACTCTACTCTGAGTCCACCATTCTTCCATTTTGCGTAAGAATTGAGGATTTCTGAGCCAGAAGGCCTCAAATCTAAATGGTTTCTTACCATTGTTCTTCTTGATATCAATTTCTAGTCGGATCGACCAATGGTCCGACCCTAATCCTGGAAGAATTTTCGTTTCTATGAATACATCTCGGTTCAATATTTGTTCAGACAAAAGGAACCTATCTAATATCGAGGCAATCTGGCTTTTTCCTCCCCTCCTGTTATTCCATGTAAAGACACCGTTAGTTGTGGGAATATCTACTAGTCTCTGATCTGTTATCAACTCATTAAACTCCTCCATGCTCTGATCTGGTCTTCTTATACCTCCTTTCTTTTCTCCTAGTTCGCGG
The DNA here is from genome assembly GCA_000404065.3 of Pinus taeda. Taxonomy (NCBI): domain Eukaryota; kingdom Viridiplantae; phylum Streptophyta; class Pinopsida; order Pinales; family Pinaceae; genus Pinus; species Pinus taeda. Next base: position 20,343 of record APFE030010826.1, read on the forward strand.
ATCATGTTAAAATCCCCTCCTATTATCCATAGGTTACCAGGGATGATTCGTCTTATTGCCTGCATATTCTTTATGAAATCCTTCCGTTCCCTGGGTATGTGGGGACCATAAACCCCTGAAATAAGAATTCTTTCCTCCATTCCTGTCAACCTAAACAAACCTGTTAGTATTCTAGGGAAACTAATCCAGTTCTCAAAAATTACCTCCTCAGGGTTCCATATAATTGCTAGAACCCTAGCCGAACCAACCGCATCTTGAGCCATTACCTCGTATTCAGGTCTCATCCTTTTCATTATTTCTTGCAGCTGTTGATGATCCATTTTCGTTTCCTGAATTAACATTATGCTGGGTTTGTCCTTCTTCACTCTCTCCTTTAAATATCTCTGCTTGCCCTTACTGTTGAGCCCCCTAATATTCCAACTTGTAATTATCATTTATAACTTTTTGATGGTTGTTGAAATACCTCTGACAGAGGTATCACCCTACCTGAATTAACTAGTGTTTCTCCCACTGCTTGGATCGTTTCATTTATTGTTCGTCTTCCTCTCTTTCTACTCCCTTTGCTAATACCGTCCATTCCCAAGTTTTGGTTTCCTTGTGATCCTGTTTGATCTGGTCCGATCTCTGGAGTACTGCCTTTCTTCTCTTTGTATTCCTAGAACGCTTCCTTATATTGTTGTTTCTGTGATTCCGGGATGAATCTTTCATCTAGGTTCTTCCATTCTTGAAGCAATTTCTTCATTATTCTTTCCTCTTCGACCCCATTATCTTTTCGATTGTCTGATTCCTTCGGCATTTGTTCTACTATGTTCCCCTGACTTTCCCCCATCTCTACATCTGCTTCTCTGTTCTTGCTTATACTTTTTCCTGTTGTCTCTATTATGATCTCCATTGGTGCATTTTCATCATCCTCTTCTGCCTTCTTTCCACCCTCATTTTCTTCTTCCTCATCCTGAAGGACCTGAAACTTGTTCTGGTTTTTTACTGGTATATTCTTTTCCTTTGGTTGGGCTCTCGTTCCCTCCGATCTTGGTTTTTGCCTTCTCTGAACCTCCTTGAAACCCTTTTCACCTGTATCCGATCCTTCTGCTTTCCTTTTTTCTTCCTCCATAATTCTTGTTGCTTCCCCCTCTCTATTCTGTGGGCACTGGCTGTATATATGTCCATACTCGTGGCATCTTCTGCACCTAAAGGGAATATGCTCATAATCTATTGGCTGCTGCCATATTTCATCATGGTATTCCACTTCTATATACTCCGGCAGGGGCTCTGCTATGTTCATGTACACACATATCCTAGCGTAAGATGTGTACTTCCCTCTTTTGGTCGATTCTGCCACTTTGACGAAAGCTTCGATCGAGTTTCCAATCCCTTCCAATATATCAGGGTCCCAAAATTTCGTTGGTAACCCAAACAATCTGACCCATATGGGGGCTGCCAGCAATTTCTCAGTATCTGGGTTGTATCTCTCCTCCCAATGTCTCATAAATAGTCCAAGATTGTTCATAAAGTATGGCCCCTCTTCAAAAATTATTTCCTTGTCTTCTAGGTTTGCAAAAATGACTGTGAAGAAGCCCTTTTCTCCTAGTTTTAGGTCTATATGTCCTTTTGGCCTCCACCTTAGTTGTATCCATTTTGTTAAATCCTTTTCAGATGGCCAAAAACCTATAAACTTACAGATCAATGCATGATCTTTCATATAACATCGATAATCTTCCAGTTTATTGTTTGGGATAACGTACCTTGGTTTTTTCTGTGCCCTAGGTAAGCACCTGTTTCCCATTCTTGCTTGCCATTGGTTTCCCAGCACTGGTATGTCTCTGTTACTCTCTTTCTGCGTTCCTTGCTACCCTCCTCCGCTGGTTTCCCCTGCTACCACGTTCCTAAAGGAGGGGATCTCTCCCCTCCCCTGATTTCTGTCCATTGATCCCTTCAGCCCCGCCCGTCTTCTTTCTCCCTCCCACCTTTCTGTTTATCCTTACGAATATTCTCCCGCGTCTGGTCAAACCTTCCTCTCTCTTCCCGAGCTTCCTTATCCCTCCTCCGTGACTCTGAAAACCTGTTCTCCCAAACCCTAGTCGCGCTGCCTCAAGTCCGCCATCGCTCCTGGTATCAGTCTCCTCCCCATGTTTAAATTTTTTTCATTTTAACAAAACCACAACATTATTTTTGGAGGGGGGTCATGTCCACATTAGGCGGCTTGCCCCATAGCTCTCGTACTTCGTTTGAATGTGTTGGGGGTTGTATTAACTTTGGAATGGTGCAGTTATTAATGCAGAGCCGTATATGGAGTTTGTGTTTGGCAGCATTGTATGTGGGGCCGCCACGTGGGTGGGGCTAGCTGAATCATTGGCCATGGTTTCAACTCCCTCCGGCCTCTTGTTTAATATGGTGCATGTTTGTTAAGAGGTTTGGGGGTGTTTTACGTTGGTTGGTCTTTGTTTTATATTACAATTTGGTGTTATATACCATACATCGTACCACAAGCCCACTTTCCCATGCCTTTTAATATATTTGTTCAAACACATATTCACCCTTGAAAATATATTCACGTTGGTTTGAAATTTGTGTAATATAACCATATTTTAATATATGTTTATTTTTATATGATTTGCTAACCATAGCTATATTTTAATATATAGTTTTTTTTTTTAATGACTTTTGTTTTTTATATGGAAATATATATAATATATATATATATTATATATATTATAAATATAATATAAATATAATATATATATATATAATATATATATATATATATATATATATATATATTGTCTTTTATGCAGGGTTAGGAGACCAGTGCTAGGTTCCATGTGTCAATGGTTCAGTGGTTATTCAGTCGCCACATAAACTTAGTGGATCCCATCTGCTGAATGGGATGCCATGTGGCACTTTGTGGGTCCCCTTATCATGTTAAACTTTGAAGAGATCTATCTTTCGCATACGAGCTTGGTTTGATGAACCGTTCATACCACCATGATCATGACAATGAGATCTTCAACATGAACCTAGTTCGAGCACAATCAAAACACTTTGATTTTTGAGCCCTCTTTGAGTTCTCTAGGAATTTTGCTTGTGTTTGGAGCCACCTGGATCACTGTGGTATCTGATATGACCGAAAGAGAGTGCAACCTACTCTGGTACCACCCTGTAACACGCCTCCTCTCACATATACCCAATTTTAATGGCTTACCTAGGGTAAACATGAGATGAGGGGCTATTATGATATGTCTCAACTTCTTAGATGACCTTAAGGAAATGGATTCAACACAAAATGTCCTTACTAACTTCCCTCAGGTGCCACAAGACCTCCAGGAGTAACCCAACCCCTCCAAGTGTCTGACCCCTGAGACAACTCTCATTTTCCTGACGTAGAGCACTAGTCGCTCCCTTGCCAAGGCCTCCATGCGACTATGGGTTCCCAGTTGCTATCATAAGCCTACATTAGTGCGACTATGGCCTTTTTCTACCAGTGTTGTGTGAGCGATTGCAAGAATTAAGGTTATTTTTGAGGGATGGGGATTAGCCTCTACCCAAAAATCTATGAAACTTCTAGATGTCATAGAAGACATGAAGACAATGTCTGCAAACCAAAAACTATAACTAGGACTTGACCTGACCATCCCCACTTGGGACTCATTCTGTCAAACACTTGGTATATATGTAACCTATAGGTAATGAATGCAAGTCTGAACATAAGGGACTGAAAAATTATCTGAGGTTTAACAAGAAAGGTCACTACCTTCTCTCATTATTTGTCCTAACACCAATTAGGTTTTGCATTCATTATTTATTTATTTATGTGTGAAAACATGAATAGAGCCATGACTAAGATATGTCATAAAACCATGCTTATAACGAGCATATAACAAGATAAATAACCATAAGAGAACAACCATTAAAGCGACATAATAACTAGTACGTTTCCTTACCAAGAATAGGAGAAAATTAGCTTTTATTAGCCATAGGAAATTACCAACCGGATTTAGGATTTCCATGTTCCGCCCGACCATAGATTGGTTCAACCAGATCTTTCTTTGGCCAATCAGCCCTGTACCATATTCCAAGCATGAATGTGGAATCTCATCGGATAAGCCAATCCAAATACAAATAAGGGAATCTAAAGGTTAAACCACCTCCACCCTCTCCATACGTGATTACACCTAAACCGGCACAGAGATCACAAAACTAAACTGAGCTTGGATGCCTCTTAATTTGTTTGCCATTCTTGAGGAATTTTCCTATCTCCACCCTCAGGCCTTACGATGTATCCTGTCATTACAAGTCAAGGTATTCCTAGCACTAGTACAAAATGACTAATTAGTTACTAAAAAAAGACTAAAATTTGCATATAAATGACCATTTTTCAGTCTTTGACCAATAGTATCTAATTTATAGTATCTTATAACATGACCAAATTTTAGTCATTTTCAGCTTAGTCATTAATTCGTTGTCTCAATTTTATCATCTAGTAATATATTTAGTCATAAATTTGGTCATTAATCTAGTCATTAATCACTGTAATTAGTGACCAAATATACAAAAAAATGTATTACTATATGATTACTCGAGAGAACCAATTAATGAACAAAAACATATGACTAAAATGTTGGTCATGTTATAAGATACTGTAAATTAGCTACTAATAGTCATATATATGAAAATTTTAGTCATCGTTTGAAACCAATTAATGACCAAAGAAATAGGACTAAATTTTAGTCGTGTTATAAGATACTATAAATTAACTACTAATAGTTGTATATATGCAAAATTTAGTCATCATTTGTAATAAAATCTTTATCATTTGCAGTAGTCATTTATCGTTTTTTGGTAGTTTCGTATCCATTTTATAAACGACTGTTTAGTAGTTTCTATTCATTTCATTTTGATTTCATTAATAACCATTATAAATGACTAATTTAGTCATATATTAATTTCATTTTTTGTTCATCATTAATCAATATAAACTACTAATTTAGTAGTTTTAGATTGATTTTGTGCTCATTATTAATCAACATAATTAATTAGAATGATTTTGTTACTAAAGTCAAAAAAAAAAAGTCATACAATGTGCATGTTCATCTAGTATGAAAACGCAAAGTTACATATGTTAATTACAATACTAAATAATATCATGTGCAAATATAAATAATTTCAGCCACATAAATTTTATTATATAAATTGTCAAGTATTACAACATGAGTTTCCAACTTAATATTGGTTTGACTACATTTTACACATGAAATATTGTTTTATCACTTCAAAACATTATCGCTGTCTTGCCAAGACATTGCAAGTGAATTCACCAACTCTGAAGACTTGATCATCAGTTTCTATGTGTGTGTCTTATGCAGGATATTGGCTCTAAGCGTATCACTAGACCAGTTCTCCTTCTCTCTCTTTTTACATTTGTTGCTCTACTGTAATTTTTCTCCTCTTTCTTCAATTCCTGCTTCTTACCATCAATACTGAGTTCCTCTCCTAAAAACGAAAGAAAATACAATGCGAAGTATAAGCCATGAAATACAATGAATACTTCAATATAAACTAAAATAGACTATAAAATATTTATATGACATATACCTCAACATCATCAATGTCAATGCCATTTTCCCCATAAAGCAAGAAACTTGAACAAGTTTTCTTTAGTTGGGCAACAGTGTCCACTATGTGTCCCATTGACCTATATAAAAAAAAACAAATAAAACATCACCACAAGAAAGAACACCTTAATAACTTAGTATTCAACCTTTACAGAAAGATTAAGCATAATCATGTCATCATGTTGAAACAAATAATCTTAGGTACGATGTCTAATCCTTCTCATTTTACTCGCAACAACATTTCATTCTCTAACGCATGAACTTGATCAATAGACAACCTATGCCCAAATAACAACAAGAAAGTAAATTTTTTTAATAGTCATGAAAATATTTTAACACAAAACAACTAAAAGGATTTCAATTAATATCGTGTAATACTAAACTCATCTTCAAGCTTTTGATGTTTTTTAAATGCACATAATACCATTTATTTTCAATTTCATAATTAAAAGACAAACCAAAATCAAAAGAAATGTTAAAAACATAATCAAACAATAAAGAGAGGATATCATGGAATGAACATTGCAATTATAAAAAAAATGTTTACCTATCCTCTAGTGTCTTGTCTAGCATTCCTAAAACATTTTCTTGCCCAAAATAGCCATGAGGCTAAAGAATCACAATATTAAAGACCACAGGAATCCCTACTAGAAACTTTTCCAAACTCGATGACTCAAGTGCCTAAACGATCTCGATCAACAAATGAATCATATCCAAAACATTCTTTATATTGTCTCCCTGTCATTTTTCCAATCCCATTTCCAGTAACTTGCCTACACCAAAGTCGAGTAACAATAAAATGAAGGAATTGAATTTTTTTTATCATTTATATCTACAAATTGTGAATTTGATTTGTTTCAGGAACATATTAATTCATATTTAAAACCTTCATGTCATGAGAAGGTATCAATCAAGGACATTACAAAAATTGGCCTTACTGAGGTCCTCAAACAATTCCTACATTATCAATATTTTTCTTGTTGTTATATCTTGGGTAGAAAAAATAATATATATGCAAAAGAAAAATCCATATATTACTTGTGTTTAAACTTTTTATATGGTGTATTCCTAGGCAAATTTTTAAGATGTTCCTCTGCCTTTACCAAAGAAGATTATAGCTTGGTTAAACTATGTATCCTTTCATTCAACATCAATTTCTGCAAGATAAATTCCATACATTATTATTTCCCATTTCTCAACATCCTACAAATGATAAATTGAAAGTCACATAAAACCAAGAGCAAACCCTTTTTTCTAATCAAAACAAACAAATGAATAGTGCCTCTAATAAAACTTCACAACTCAGAAATTACTATGCCACATGCTTAGTCTAAAGCTGAGATTCTTTGAACCATATTTAGATCATATTTAATGAGATAGTCATATGTTTATCGTGATGTCAATTTTGTGTTAAAATAAATTTATAAATATGGTTTATTATCATTGAAATTCAAGTATGATTCGGGATAAAAATAAAAAAATAAAAATACAAAAAAAACATCATTGCAAGGTAGTGGAGAGAAACCATCACATATCATTGTTAAAAGAAATAAGAAACAACAGAGAAAGGATCAGATGGATGCTTCCCTCGTGCCAATCCTAGTCCAAGGATGCTATAATACGATCAGTAGAGAAATAGAAGTATAGGGAAGAAACTAGGATGGATAGATGACACATACCCAAATGTCACATCAACTTCTGAAAAAAGAGGGAAAGGAAGGCCGCAAGATTAGAGAGATAACTAATAGCAAGGGCCTAGAAAGCATGCCCAAACAAATAAAAGTAGTGTATAAGGTAAGAAAAAGACTGGTTAGTTGGTCACATTAAACTTCAACTAACCACACAAATTAAATTTCAATGACAAAGCCCACAACGAGCCACATTCTAATAGCATCCTTACCATGTCATTATGATGAACTAAATTTCCATATTATAGTATTAGGAATTTACATAAATCCAAATAATCCACAATTATTATTTCAAACACAATATCTTCTATAGTGCTCAAAATCCTATGTATCAACTTCACTCCAACACTAGAGCAAGATGCAATTATCATCATGACCCTCTCCAATAATGTAATAATGGCATAAATTTCCATTAGAGTAAAGTTTATATATGTATTGTGGTTAATTAATGTAAAGTGTCCCAGTCATAGATAAAAGCCTATTATGATGGTTAATAAATGATACCAAAGCATCTGAATGAAGAGGCAAGAGCTGGGAAATATTTTTGTTTTGTTTTAATTTGATTCATATAAAATTAAGGCTGATTCAGCCATTGTTAGTTCTTAAATTAGGAAAACAGATTAAGTTAGGATTAGTTAAGAACTGTTTGAAGAAACTGTTGAGAAACTGAAAAATAACTGAGGAACAGTTCCTAAACTATAATAGAAATTGCTAATAATGTATTGAAAAGAAAAGAGAGAGAGGGGGAGAGGGGTTCTTTTTTTTTTAGCCAGATTAGAATGTGTTTGTAAGCCTACGGGCAGAGTGTAAAAGAGGCCACTGGTATTAGAAGAATAGGCCAGAGAGAGACAAAGTCTCAATATGTAATCTTTTGTTTATTTGTTATATGCAAATATTAATTCCAATCAGAATAAATGTGTGTTTCGAGTGATTGAATGATGAATTCAATGTGAATTAGAGTTTTTGTACAATATATATGTGCAGGCGAATTCGGCGAACACAAAGAGGAGAGTGAATACACAGAGAGGAAAGAGTGAGAACAAGGAAAATGATAATGATGGATCATTGAATCCATTCGAAGGAAGGACCAAAGAAATGCTTGAAGTGTTCGTGATTAAAGAATCACAGAGTTTAAGCTCAGGAGAGAAGAGTTGCACGGTCGAATAGCGGAAGGCCAGAACCATTGAGGAACTTGAAACCATAGATAAAAATTGGGGAAGTGTTATAAGACCCAAATAATAGAGGAGCGAAAGATTGAAGAATCGGTGCTCAGGGATTGTTGGATCTGACAGATCAATGGTTGAGATTTGATGGTAGAGAATGGGCGGAGTTATAAATATCGCATCGGAGGAAAACAAAGGCATGAATAACCTTGACCTCAAGCGATTACCGATTGCGATCAAGTGATAGAGCGAGGACCATTAGATCTATGAGCAGGGTCAACGACAGGGATTTAATCGCAATATTATTTTCGGGGAAGTGAATAGACCTTGCCTTAAAGAAATGGGAAATCGATGCCAATTCAATCAACGAAGTGATCGCATCGGAAACATTAGCAATGTTGTATCAGTGGAAAAGGAATACGACATGCAATATGGTGGACCCGATAGAGTTATAAACATAGTGTATATGGTTTGAAGCCCAATTGCGTTTATCGTATATCAGAAGCAGAGGAGGAATGTGTTAAAGAGACCCGCAAAAGTTGGCGACTGTGATTAGCGATAAAGGAGCCTCGAGAACTGTGCAAAAGCTATGGAATAGGTGGAAAAAGGTATAAATGACATGTTTTATGTGTATTTCCCTTATAAAGGGTTTATAATGAAATAAAGCGTCGATACGTGGTTTTCATGTGTAAGTCCAACCTTACCATAAGGAAGTGTGAGAATTGTGTTGGAAATAATACTGAGAGGGGGGGTGTGAATCAGTATTATCAAATCAATATAACTTTTTCATTTCCATATTAAGATTCATATATGCTACTTCAGTTAAGGCAAACCGCATGTATACGCAACTGTGTGTAATGCAACGAGCATATATCCAGTAAACTTATGATTCAGTTAGTTGATCCTTAATGAGTGCATCAGAACATTATTAACCATATGAACAGTAAACAGGAGCAGTAAAATAGAACAGATCATCACACACAAGAAGCACACATGAACACCATGATGTAAGGTGGAAACCCAATGTGGGTGAAAACCACCTGCTACAAGTCGTCTCAATCTTCTTTTTAATAAGAAACTTCTTTTACAATGATTTTGCACTAGTGCAGGCTTATACCAGTACGCAGGCTTCTACCTGCAGAAGGCTACAACCTTCTCTCGTTCTTGAGATTCTCTTGGAAGGGAGCTACAACCCCCTTAGCTCTTGTACTAGCCAATCCATTTACTAGTACGTAGGTGCTGGCCTACTGAAATGCTCCAACCTTTACTCATTTTCCAGCTGCTACTGGAAGGGAGCTATCACCCCCTTAGCTCTTGTACTCACTGTTGTACTAGTATGTGGGTGCCAACCTACAGAAGGCTACAACCTTCTCTTTCTTCCTCTAGGTACCATGTTTCATAAATTTTCAGACTGGATACTCATGGAACACAACATCATAATCTGAAGGCCACGTTTCATCCAATTTTCATACTCGACCCAACAACAACATTGAAGCACAAGATTAATAATCACTGCAATAAACCCATCAAATACACCTACATCATCAATCTCAAAATCACCCAATACTGAAACACTGAAACCTTATTAACAACACAGTCACTAGAACACAAAATAGACAACAGAACTCTGCAACAATAACAAGATCCAACTGCAACTTCAAATATCATATATCATAATGTATACGCTACTATGATGAACCAAACCAGTGTACATACGCGCTTTCACCAAAGACAACCCACGTACAAATCTACAAATATTTTCTCATAACTTTGTAGCTGTTCCAGACATCAATCATACCCATATCATAACATTTACAGAACATTACATGCGTCAGTATACAGATCTGGAATAAGCATGATCAAACCGTATAGAGATGATTCATTCCAAGCCATTTAGATCCCGATCTATTCTTAGATCTTGTTCTCCATCGATCGCTTAGATTCCTCCTTAGCAAAGCATCATGAACCCATAATCTGCATACTGGATCTCATACTTCATCAGATATTCAAGACTTTCTCAATGCATTTGCCTAATGATCTTCTTCTCCTTTTATAGTCTTAGGCCTTACTCAATACCATGGTCCAAAACCATTGAGAACCAATACTAGGGACCCAATACCTAGGTTCAACACATCAGACGCAATACCAAGGACCAAAACCATAGGTCTAAACACCACGGACTCAAAAATAAGCTTTCCCACATGTATGCTCTTTTCCGTGCATGAAAGTGTGTGCATACGCATATGCGACTTTTGATCCGCAATCCCGCGTGTATACGCGCCTTTATTTATAGTGAACCTGTGTGTATAACTTGCGTGTCTACCCTACTTGGTATATAGCGAACCTGCATATATACATGACTTGGTATATAGTGAACCTGCGTGTGTACACGACTTGGTATATAGTTAACCTGTGTATATACTCTTCTTTCTTCATTCTTTGTAGTCTGATCATCAATTCTTTGCTACTGACCTGTTGCACTATGATCTTTCATCTGTGTGAGTTGCCATCAAGGACAACACTTGTATCATAATTCCAACAATCTCCCCCTTTGGACTTGATGGCAAAGCTAACTTTTCATACTGAGAACTGTCATCTGATTCCTTTGAGCTATCCTGCATCCCATGTATTCTCTCACATCTGATATCTCTTTTGTAGATTCATCTAGTTATATATAAGTGAGTTGTTCTTCTATGAGTGGGTTGCCATCAAGTACAACACATGCATCATAATGCCAACAATCTCCCCCTTTGGACTTGATGGCAACAATCATACCAAGTCACTCTCCCCCTTTGACATCAAGGGCAAAGGGTGGACCAAGATATTCTCTTCCTTGATATACATTCTATTGTCCATAGTCCCCCTGAGTACCTGCTGAAACCTCTGATTGAGCTCCCCCTTGCATATTCCAAGTTATACCAATCTGTCCATGCTCCCTCTGAGTACATGTTGAAATCTATGCTCTGCTGAAGTGTGTTGTTCATGCTCCCCCTAACTGTAAGAAAGGTCTCAAAAAGGTGTTCTACAAGAATAACATGACTCTCTCATAAATGACCTTCCTATCACCAAAGACTCATACATACATCCATCTCCCAACCAAGTGGGGATATACTAGTATTGACTCATCCACCCAACCAAGTGGGGATACATCAGTAGTTTACACAAGATAAAACAAGAAATATTACATCATCCTTCCCATGCACAGTGGGGGTACAAATTACAACATATGACCGAAAGGGATTCATCAAATGACTATAATCAAGAGTCTTGATATGACCTTTACATGACATTTATAACAGAGACCAAACATCTAAATAAGACCATGATAGTCATCAGCAACTATCATACGCAATGTATGATTTGCTCCATAAGCATCTGTCAACAGCATCTAGACCAGCAACCAAATCATTCACATTATATCATATGTGAAAAATGCCATAGCCATCTCATCAAGATCTGCATGATCTTAGTATCATCACTTGGGAACATCTGCATCAATCAACATATGTAATTATCAACCTATCATCATATAGGTAAGAACTCATCATCATCATGTCTCTAACAATGCAAATTTGAGTAATCATCCATGTATCCAACACTATGTATCTTGAGCTCAAGATCATTTGTCAAGATTTCTTGATATCATCAATAGCAACAATCCTCATCCATATGAGTGCCAAGAACTATAGGAATCTTGCATCATAACTGTATTATATGATCTTTATGCATATGATGACAACATCATATGAGTGACTCATCATCAAGTAATGAAGATGTGTATTCAAGCTTTGTACTTCTCCTTATCCTTATAAAGATCACCATGTAAGCACCATATATGCATCATCAGAGAATCAACCACAAATCTGATCTGAACATCAACTATGTAACCCTAAGAATCATATGAGATGGACAACTCATAACCATATCATAGCAAGATCTATCATTTAGCCATATAAGCATCATAAACAAGGACTTCTAACCATAATGCCAACAATGCATTATTCAAAACATAAACTCCCCCTGAACCTGTACCATCTGTGTACTGTCAGATCTGATCATGCATATATCAAAAGGAAGTATAAAGACATCATCATCATCAAGTTAGGATAAAAAACACTTCTGAGTATCAAGACATTTCTACAAATCATTAGCAGATTATAACCATTATCAAACAGAGCAAATAATGGACTGAATCATATCAAACCCTTTTTCCTGAGTCTGTCTCACTGCTTTTCCTCAAATTAACATATACGTGACTGTGCAGTGTCTAATTCGCGTATATACGTGACTTCCCTTTATGAAACTTGCGTATGAGATTTAGAACACTAAAGTTTCACACTTTTAGTTCCCCCTGAGTCTGTTATGTTTGTACATTGTGCTGTGCCACATTTTCCTGATTGTACTTCCTTCTTCTTCCATATGTTCAAGTGTGATGATGATTTCTCCTTTCGGTATGGTGCTTGTACTTTGTTCTTGCATTCCTTAGCTATATATCCAAGCTTGTTACATGCATAACATCTCATATGTTTCATATTCCTTCTGTAGAAATCAACAACGTTGTGACCAAACATATTGCAAGAAAAACAATATCCCTTAAAGTACCTGGAATGTGATGAGCTTTTTGTGTGATGGTCTTGAGCCATTCTACTTGTGCATCTGGATGCAACATGTCCAAGATTATGACATACATAACGTTCAACATTATTCATTGGAGGAGTAAAAGATTTTCTTTGAAGAATTTCTTTCCTTGGTTGTTGATGGGATTGACCTCTCATCTCCTTGTTGAGTATTTCAGATTGTGCATTAGAGTTCCTTGCCTTATTTTGTGAACTAGATTCACCTTCAATAGATTAATGAAAACCTAGACCAATTTTGATAGCAGGAGACCTTTGACTACTAAGAATATCATCCAAGATCTTAGTACTATCTTGAAATCGTAAGAGCTTATCCTTTTCTTCCAATTTATCATTTAGAATATTTACCTCAACCTGATGTTACTCTTCCTTTTCAAGATATTGCTTCTTCATGTTTTCTTCAACTTTTATTCCTTCTTCCAACTGATGCCTTAATTCAAGAACTTTGTTTCCTTGTTTTTCATAAGATTGAAGTAGTTCTTTATTCTGCTTATTTGATTCTTCAAGATCTTCTTTTAGGGAGAGGATTGTAGCTTCAAGACTTTCATAGTAACTGGATCTATCTCTGAGTTTCTTGATTGTTGTGATCCTTTCATTTACTTCATTTCTTAATGATGTCACTTCATCCCGCAACTTTTGACATTGATCTTCTTTTTCCTTGAATAGCTTCCTTACCTTGTTTCCTTCCTTTAGTTGAGCTTTTAGTTTGGTAGCTTCTTCTTTGAAGGCACATTCCCTTTTGTTCAATAGATCTTGTTGATCTCTAATTTTGTTTGTAAGCCTTTTAAATTCTGCCTCTATTTGATATCTTTCTTGCTCACCCATAAGAGCAAATTCAGTTGTTTCGCTATCAATTTCATCATCTTCAAATGGATGGATAAATGTATCACCAGAGGATAACAAATTCATACCTGATAGTTCTTTTGCTTGTTCATCTTCATTCTAAAGTGATTCTGAATCTAAAGTGCTTCTTCCACATATTCCCCA
>APFE030010837.1:0-15719 GCA_000404065.3 Pinus taeda
TTATGAAACGTTTATTTAATTAGAAGATGTGGAAGGTGGTATCTTTTCGCAGATCATTTAATGATTTTATTACTGTTACAAGTCAGCGTTTATGTTCATGTCACGGGTAACTTGATGATGAAGTTAGAGCTTCTGTATTCTTTGCTCATTACCAGAAAGTTTGAATGGTTTGGTAATGGCCATTAGTAACTCCGTTTCTGGATCTAGTACTTTAAAGTTTGATGATGTTGTCGGTGCTATCCTTAGCGAGGAAATGCGACAGAAAAGCTCCGGTGAGACATCGGGAAATGCTTTGAGTGCAGAGTCTAGAGGAAGAAAAATGGAAAGAGAAAAGAGCTCAGGATATCGCAGTAAATCAAGGAAAGGCAGATCCAAGTCCAGATCGGGGATAGTGTGCTGGAAATGCGGAAAGAAAGGACACCTAAAGAAAGACTGTAGATATCGGAAGGGAAAAGAAGGAGATTCACAGCAAGAAAACAATCATGAAGCAAATGTGACAGGTGAGGTGTTACAAGATGCTTTGTTTCTTTCTTTCGAAAATATTACTGATTCCTGGGTGGTAGATTCAGGGGCCTCATTCCATGCCACACCTGATAAGAAATACTTTCATGACTATGTTCAAGGAGATTTTGGACAAGTTCGTTTGGGTGATGATAAACCCTGTAAAATTGTTGGAATGGGTAAGGTTCTTGTAAAACAGCAGAATGGAAACCAATGGCTACTAAAGGAGGTAAGGCATGTTCCAGATCTAAAGAAAAATCTGATTTCAACAGGGCAGTTAGGCGGTGAAAGTTGTGTGACAACTTTCACAGATAAAGCTTGGAAGGTCACCAAAGGAGCCCTGGTAATAGCAAAAGGCGAAAAGGTTGGTACATTGTATTTATGCAATGGTATTTCTAACTCTGTTAATGCTTTAACTTCCAAAGGAGCAGATGCAGCATTATGGCATCATAGGCTTGGACACATGAGTGAAAAAAGGGATGAAGATTCTTCACTCAAGGAATTTGTTGTCGGGGTTGAAGAATGTTGATTTGGACTTCTGTGAGAATTGCATTTATGGAAAACATAAGAGAGTCAGATTTCTCAGAGTTGGGAAAGAAAAGAAGAATGAAAAATTGGAGCTTGTGCATACAGATGTATGGGGACCTGCTCAGGTATCATCTCTCGGTGGCTCTCGTTATTATGTTACTTTTATTGATGATGCAACTAGAAAAACTTGGATTTATTGTATTAAGAATAAATATGATGTATTTGATACTTTCAAGAAATGGAAAGCTTTGGTTGAGATTGAGACAGGAAAGAAATTGAACTATCTTAGATCAGATAATGGAGGTGAATATTGCAGAAAAAAGATTGATAGGTACTATTCAGAGCATGGAATTTGCAGAGAGAAGACAGTTCCAAGAACACCACAAGAAAATGGTGTGTCAAAAATGATGAATAGAACAATCATGGAGCGTGCAAGGTGCATGATATTGCATGCAGGATTGCCTTTACAGTTTTGGGAAGATGCTGTAGATACTGCTGTTTATCTAATAAATAAAGGGCCTTCAAGTTCCTTGGATGGTGGTGTTCCAGAGGAAGCATGGACAGGTAAAAAGGTAAACTACTCTTTTTAAAACCTTTTGGTTGTGAGGCCTTTGTCCATATTGATAAAGAAAATAGAACAAAGCTTGAGGCAAAGTCAAAGAAATGTACCTTTATTGGATATGGTGTTAATGATTTTGGTTATCGCTTATATGATTATGAAAATCACAAAATCATTAGGAGCAGAGATGTAATATTCAATGAAAAGGTCTTGTATAAGAATCAGTTGCAGGAAAAGAAACAGGAAAAAGAAAACAAGGAATACACAGCTCTTGATGAAATCATTGAAAAAGTAAAGGTGCCTGAAAATAATAATAATCAACAACCACAACAACAACAACCACCACAATAGCAACAGGCACCCTAGACACTTGAAAGTGGTGTTAGAATATTTACCAGGATAAGTAGACCCCCTGAACGATACTCTCCTTCATTATACTATTTATTATTGACTGATTCTGGTGAACCCGAATGTTATGAAGAAGCAATGCAGGTTGAAAGCAGGAAGAAGTGGGAGGTAGCCATGGAAGAAGAGATGGACTCCTTAATGCATAACCAGACTTGGGACTTAGTCAGGTTGCCTGTAGGAAAAACTACATTTCAGAATAAATGGGTTTACAGGCTGAAGGAAGAAGATGGAGGAAAACAGAGGCACAAAGCTAGACTTGTGGTGAAGGGGTTTGCACAAAAGAAAGGTATTTATTTTGATGAAATATTTTCTCATGTTGTTAAAATGACTTCAATCAGGACTATTTTAAGTCTAGTAGCAGTTGAAGATTTGCATCTTGAGTAGTTATATGTAAAGACAACCTTTCTCCATGGGGATTTGGAGGAAGAGATAGATATGCAGCAGCCACAAGGATATGAGGTAAAAGTGAAGGAGAAACTAGTGTGCAGGTTGAAGAAGAGCTTGTATGGCTTAAAACAGACTCCAAGGCAGTGGTATCTAAAATTTGACAAGTTTATGTTTGAACAAGGTTATACTAGATGTCACTTTGATCATTGTGTTTTTTTGAAAAAGCAAAATGATGGCAGCTATATTATATTGTTATTGTATGTAGATGACATGCTTGTTGCAGGGTCTAACATGCAGGAAATAAATATGCTCAAAAGAAAATTGGCAAATTCATTTGCAATGAAGGATTTTGGAGCTGCAAAACAAATCCTTGGTATGAGAATCACTAGAGACAGGAAAAATCACAAATTAACATTGTCTCAGAATGAGTACATACAAAAGGTATTGAAAAGATTTAATATGCACAATGCAAAACCAGTTAGTACACATTTTCCTAGCCATTTCAAACTTAGTAAGAAAATGTGCCGAAAGACCCAAGAAGACATGGATTATATGTCTAAAGTTCCATATGCATCAACAATTGGAAGCTTAATGTATGCAATGGTCTGCAAAAACCCTGATATTGCACATGCAGTGGGAGTTGTAAGCAGGTACCTGAACAATCCAGGAAAGGAACATTGGATGGCAGTGAAATGGATTCTTAGATATTTGAAAGGTACCACAAATCAAGCATTATGCTTTAGTGGTTCAAACATTTCTCTACAGGGATATGTTGATGTAGATATGACAGGTGATAGAGATAACAGAAGAAGCACTACAGGATATGTATTTACTGTAGGTGGTATAGCTATCAGTTGGGTTTCAAAAATCCAAAGTGTTGTTTCACTTTCAACAACAGAAGCAGAGTATGTTGCTGCTATAGAGGCTAGTAAAGAAATGATTTGGTTACAATGGTTTATGGGTGAAATGGGTAAGGAGCATGATATGGGCACATTATACAGTGATAGCCAAAGTGCCTTTCATCTTGCAAAGAACTCAACATTTCATTCCAAGACTAAGCACATATAGCTCAAGTATCATTTCATAAATCAATGTTGGAAGATGGAGAGTTGAAGCTAGAAAAGATACACACTAGCTAGAATCCTGCAGATATGCTAACAAAAGTTGTAACCAAGGAGAAATTGAGAACATGCTCAGTTTCAATTGGTCTTGAAGGATGACGATGAAGATGAGAAACAACCAGGTCCAAAGAGGAGTCAGTGTCCAGCAAATGAAGTAGTAGTGGAGTTGTTATAATGAGTCTCCAAGTGGGAGATTGTTGGGTGTGGAGCTTGATTATCTTCTGTATTCAAAGGTATTTCCGCATTGGACCCCAGTTCGAAATGGGGCGGCAACACCACCCGTAAAATATTCGCTGCAGGGGGGGTCCAGGTGGGGGTGGCTGCGACCTTTGGGGAGCCCCCCCCCCGGCGGGGGTTTCGGGGGCAACGCCCCCGAAGCTAACAATAGATGTAAAATTGCCTTGTAAAACTATAGTAATTTCTAGTCAATATGGGTCGTTCATTAGGTGGATGATCTGACGATAGAACTTATGTTTAGTTTAGGGTTTTTTTCCCTAGAAGGCAACCCCTCTCTTTGTATGAGGGCATTATATTGAGTCTGTGTAATATATGTGTATTCTCCGAGTGATAAATAGAGAGGTCAGCTTGTGAGAGAAAACTAAGGATTTTACATTGGACCCGCTATAGGTTGTGTCTCTTCATTTCATTGGATAATAGAGAGGAAGGACTGGCTGTTTTGGGTGGACGTAGCCCAAACTGGGTGAATCACGTATATCTGTGTCTCTCTTGTTTTATGCGTTTTCTATGTTTATATTTCTGCAATATTTTATGTGTTCCATTGCTCCGTAATATATAATTTTCTAACAGAGAATCCATCCATGAATGAGAATGATTCACAATTGGCACAATCATCGATGATTGGTCGATGAATGGTGTCTGATAATTATCCTTTGGACACACGACGTTCAAGTCTCGATAGTCGACACATATGCGGATGGTTCCTTGTTTCTTATCGACAAGAACCATATTGGAAACCCATTCCGTTAAGGGAACGGGATAGACGAAACCAACACGTAACAAATTTTCCACCTTAGTCTTGATGGCTGCCATTTTACGGGGGTGGAATGGTTGAAGCCTTTGGTGGATAGGTTTAGCATTGTCGTATATCTTGATCTCAGGCTTGAGAATATAAGGATATATGTCAGGCATTTCCTTGCAAGACCAAGTGAATACATCACATAATTCCTTAAAAAGGCAGGTGAAACTTGCAATTTCCTCAGGATTGCAATCTGCTCCAACTTTGATTCTTTTCCACGATGCCTCTCGTGACATAAATATCGATGAGAAATGTCTTTGAAATATTACCCATGTATGATTCAAAGTCCAAAGTTTGGATAGTCGTATATGGTGAGGATACAATTTCAGGTGTGTCAGATGACAGGATTTGAAGAGGCATCATGTTCGAATTAGATATCGAAACATGATGGTGCGAGTCCTCCCAAGGTCACTCTGCTAAACTCATGATCTCTCTAATAACTTCATCCATAGGTAGGACTTGATTGAGGGGATCAAAAGAAGGAGCAGTTATGGGAAGGGTAGTGGTACCATTGACCGTGACCAAAGTGATCAGAGAATCGGATGTAGATTGAATGGCCTGGTAGGCTAATTCTGTTGGTGACAATGACATTTGTTCTCCATAAGTGTCAATGTCTAAAGGGGTCGGTAGGATCCAAGGATTAGTCGGTTCGTGAGGAATGGATGAAACCATATTGGCCACTTATGGAACTGCTAGCGGAAGAAGAGGGAAGCAACCCATAAGGGAAGAGCCCTTCAATATACTAGTACCGATACTGACGTAAGAGTCGGGTACACCACCCACTAAGGCTACAAAGCCGCTAGGTAATGGGAAATAATCAAGGGTGCAAAAGGACAACTGGCCCACTATGACTACCTTTCCATCCAATGGAAATAAGATGACGTGAAAGACAGTAGACACAATGGCAATCATGGCATATTTCCAACTATGACCCAATAATAGATTATAGTCGATCTTTCTATCTACGACTTCGATGTCCACCGTTACCATTTTCCCATACAAGGTGATGGGGTAGCTAGCTAGGTAACCTTTTGCGATGAAAGTGTGGCCGTCGAAAGATTTAAGGGAATTCGATGGCTGTGATAGGGTTGGAGAACCCAAAGCGAGCGAACATGAAGCTGACATTATGTAGGTTGAAGCACCTTCGTCAATGATAGTTCTATGTATTCCTTTACCTTTTGAAAAAATTTGCACCTAAAATGCAAGTCGGTGAGAAATGAGAGGTTTACATTTTTCCATGTCGAAAATTGCAAGCATGGAATCTTGAGGGTCGATACCATCAATAGCAGAAAGCAGAGCTTTCCTTTGTGCTGGATAGGTTTGTAATACTTCGAGCACCAACATAGCCAACGTTGCTTGCGCTAAGTCATCTACAATGTTGTAGTTTTGGGCAACACATGCAGATGTATTATGCATTGTGTGTCGAAGTGCCCCTTTAGGGGGGAAAATCACAAGGTCAGTAACTAGCCTTTCGATATGAAGATCTTTAGGTGACGATGGGTTTTGACCCAAGGAGGGTTCTTCTGCATGAGAAATAGGAGCTCCATAAGATTTGGCTTTGGTTTGTAGATCTATCATTTCAAAGGTGTGAATGGTAGAGGGTCCTTCACCAGCTAAAGGATGTTGCGAACTGCCATTGCCCCCTTGCGGGGGTTGGGATTGGTTTGCAATAAGGTGTTGTTGCTGCTGAGTGGGGAAAGGATTATTCAGGATAGCAGGGGTCCTTCTAGTGTCCTTTTTAGCAATGAAATATGTGCATTCTTGAAGACGCAGATAGCGATAGGTCATGTGGTCTTTGGCATAGATTTTTCAAGGGAATCTAGCGGGTTTATCCTTTCCATTTTCAAAGGGCGTAGTGGCTTTCTATTTTGGGTTTTGCTACTTTATTGACTACTCTTCAGAAGGAGGGGTCTTTTTCTTATTCTTCTTGTTCTTACCACTGGGTTTTTGTGTATACTACACAAAGTTTATCATGGTGGTAGGAAGAGAAGTCGATTTGGTATAAGGGTCCAATGACATCTGGGCAATGTGATCGTTGAGTTGTTTTATAGTAGCCCCAGAGATTGCACCGATAATCCCATCGGCATGCGCTCTGGGTTTTTGAGTAGCTGGAGCATTGGAGTTGCGAGGGGAATTGGAAATTACGTTGTATCAAGTGCCAGACCGTGAATATATCAGATCTAAGTGCTGGGCACGACAAATGGATTGATCTTCTATTAATGCACCACCTAAGATGACATCCTTAGCAATCTAGGGGAGTAGAGACTTGCAGAACCAATCCACTAATAGATAGTCTGGGAGGGGAGATTTGACTAACCTCCACCTACGTCTCCATTCATGTATATGATCAGAGATGTAGGTGGCGGTATCCTGACGTAATGAAGTGAGGAGTTCTGTCCTAGTTTCATAGCTAATGGGTAGCTGGAAGTGCTTTAAGAATTCCATCGCTAGAGTGCCAAAGGTATTGACTGCTGTGCGTGGTAACTCAATGTACCACTTGGCTGCATTGCCATTAAGGGTGCAGGGAAAGAGATGTAGCCAGATACTATCATCCACCATGGAGTTAGAAACACACCATAGATGATAGGTGGTGATGTGTGTACCCAGATCCTCCCCTTATTTCCCTTCGAACTTCGGCATGTGTGTCAGTATTTTATGCTGGATTGGCAACCAAATTAATTTATGATAGATGGGGTCATTTGTAAGTTTGTACAAGTTGGGGATATCAAGCTTTGTCAAGAAAGACAAAGTTTTTGATGTCCCTGAATCAAACCAAGGTGATGACATATGACTCGAGGATCTGTGCGGTCCTCCCATCATGTTATTCCCAATATTATACACATGTTGCATAGCATAGTAAGTGCCTTGGGGTATGGTATTGTATTTTGGGTTTCCATAGGGATTGTTAGGTAGGGGGATGGAAGGCCCCCCAGGATAAGCAGTGCCCCCTTGACTCATTTGCGGTTGTGAGTAGGGTGCCCCTATGGATTGATTGGGACCTCCTTGAGGATTCCCGCTCACCACATAACTAACCATAGGTCCTTGACTAACATAAAGAGGGTTCATGTTAGTCAGTGACTGACCATACATACCTAAAAAAGGATATTGGGAGTGGTGCCCCCAGATACATGAATTTGGGGGTTAGAACTATACAATGGATGCCAACCATATTGTTGGTTGAAGGAACCCGTGCTAATTGTGCTATATTGAGTGTTATAAGGAGTGTTATATGTAGCACTTGTCGAAGGTACAGGGGCTGACACAAAAGGGTGGAACCTAAAATGTACTAGGTTCCACTCGTGGAGAGTATCATGATAGGGTTTGAACCTTAGAGAAATGGGATATAGGGGTTCACCATCAGAGGTGTGGTATTAACTATTGATTGGGGAAGTGGTGCGGGACCAAAAGTGTCCAAAAAATCCCACGACATGTTAATTGTTGACGGGATGGGTGGAAGTGTTCCAACTGAAGACAAAGGAGGTACAGATGCAATGCGAACCAATAGTGGGCTGTGTTAGTGTCCTATATTAATAGGATTCATAATTTTTAATGGGCTATAGTTAGTATTGTAATATTGTACATACCCTTTTCATCCTATACATATATT
Organism: Pinus taeda; assembly: GCA_000404065.3. Classification (NCBI taxonomy): domain Eukaryota; kingdom Viridiplantae; phylum Streptophyta; class Pinopsida; order Pinales; family Pinaceae; genus Pinus; species Pinus taeda. Next base: position 8,148 of record APFE030010837.1, read on the forward strand.
TCAATCAACCTACAGTCATAAGTATCAATAGATCTACCAAAACTAAGCATGCATACTTAAGAACCAATTAAGGCACCAACTGCAGATTGGAGGTCATCAATTTGTAGGCTACAGAACCAAATTTTGAAGAAGGGATCAGGGCACGAAGACAAAGTATTTAAAATCTTTATGGTTTTCAACCTAAATATTTTTAAATCTGGAAAATAAAACATATTTGATAGACAAAGGGTATGTGATCATAAGTAAGGATTAACGGCTAGTTCAACAAATCATCATGACCCAATGCTCTTACAACCTGTAGGTGCCATAATGATCCGTATTCCTCATAATTTCAATAAAGGGCTTGCACCATACCCGATTTCATCATTCAAAGACCGCTGCCAGGACTCCGTAGGTCATCATTAAAAATCCTTATTTAAGGCATTGAAGGAATTATCAATGAAGTATATGCTACGTGAAGAGACTGAGGATTCGTTGCATAAGCAAGTAATGAATGAAGATCGTAAAGAATGAAACCACTGTGTTAAAAAGGAAGTAAGTATTATATTCATCACAGAGTATAGGTAGAAGTTTGAACCTATAGAAAACGCTATGAATTAGGGCTGTTTACCATTCTGAAGGGAAATCCTCTCTGAGATACATAAGGGTATAGCGTTACAAGTATGTTGACAATAAGAATGTCAACATACGAGTAAAAGGGCCATGACACAGGGGAGACTCTACACAAATGGTTGAAGGGTATTTCTATTAAATTGCCAACATCCTCCATTAAACAAGAGATACACATTTTACTCAGGCTCATGTAGTTTCTTATCGTAACTATGGTGAAATTTGCTTTTACAACATAAGGGAAATATAGTAATTTTCTACAAGCTATGGTAGAATTATTTTTACAACTGTAAATTCTTCCTACACACAGGGTAACAAGAGATAAAAAAAAATTTCTCATGGAAAACCGAACAGAGCCACAACAATTTGACCCTACCAAATACCATAAGGACTGCATAGACATTTTCAGGGCAAAACAATGGCTAATATTTTTAGAGAAATTTAATGGGCATAATGAGATAGCAGTAAGGGAGTTTGCCTCCTCATTCAATGGAAAGAGGGCTATTGTAGGAAACTTATCTTTTAGGGTCTCAGAAGACACAATTTCTCAAGAAATAGGTATAAGCCCAGAAGGAGAAAAATATTTTAAAACCAAGAAGTTCAAAGAGAAAACATGGATGCATTTCATATCGAGGACAAGGGTATCATCAGTTGACTGGAAATCAGGGATACCAAGGAGTTAGCTCATTCATCCATGGGATAAAATAGTTTATGTTATTCAAAAATTTATAACTTGTGAGGGAAGATACAACAATGTATTTTTTTATCATATCAAATTGTTAATGCATCTAAGAGGAGACTACATCATAAGCTTACCATATTTTCTTTTGCAAAGCCTGACTAAAATGTCGAAGACCATATAAAAACAAAGGAAAAATCAGGATAGAAGCCTATACCATTTTGGTTTGGTAAAAATCTTGATTGAATTTGAACTGTAAAAGATAAGTGTGACATGGAATAAATTCTTGGTGACTAATGAGTTTATAGCATATGAGGAGCAAGAAAAACAACAGAATCCACAGGAGGAACAATAGAATTTAAAGGAAGGGAAACAACATGTAGAACTGTTGATTAACGTAGATGCTATAGAGGAAGACTTTTTAGAGTACAAACTAAGTAACTCTATTCCATCTGGCAGCAGTATCAGAGCAAGAAGGATGGTAAGGGAGGAAGCTAAAAGCGCTGAACATGATAAAATTTTCTCCACTTACACAAGAAAGTCTAGAAAGACTAAGTTAGGTCAGAAAGGGAAAACGGTGGAGGAGGATGATATTCTACAATAGGCATAGTATGACTACATACAAGGATTGGAAAGTAAAGACAAGGAAAAGAAGCAACAAGAATAGAAATTCTTAGGTAAAAAGAAAAGAAAACTGGAAAGGAAAGTTGAGAAGTTACAACAATAGCTTATGGAATCAGAGGTTTTGGAAAGAGTAGTGAAAAGAGAAAATGAGACATTCAAAATACAAAGCAAGAAGTTTCAAGTTGAGAATAAAAAATTGAAAAAGAAGGTTAAGAAACTCATAGCCTATAAAATTCAAATTTGTAGGAAGACCTACAAACTTTACAAGCAAAAGAAATCAATTAAAACCAAGTATCAAATCCTGAAGACATAGTATGAAGCCCAAATGAACATCAACGCTTTACTTCAGGCAACAGAGGTAGAAGAAGAGGTAGAGGTAGAGGCAGAAGTCAGAATTTGATAGGTTAGAACTTATTTGCATGAGGGCATGCAAAATCCTGAGTTTGGGGGAATGTTGGTATCAAATTATGACTGTCCATTCCACTTAAAATCCTCCTTTGGTTATCATTTTTGACCATTTAACCTTCATATTCCAGCTATAATCCTTAGAAACTAAATGATATGATGTCATTATCATTATTTTTAGCTTTAAATTAATTTTTGAAATTATTATGTTAAAAATGACATTTTTCAGAAAATTACAAGAAGTTGTGACTTCCTATAAATGCTCCATTGTTTGACATGTTTCACAACAGGTGAGTGAATTTGAAGATTATGGGCATGAAGTAAAATTTACATGGATGGTGGATCACCTATCTACTCTTGGTTTTGAAGGAAACAAGTGTCCGGTCAACGCTGGTCAAACCCAGCCACTTCAACAAGATTTCTAGATTTTGTGAAAAGAACAATTTCCATTTTGAGAATTTTTGCATAAATGAAGGAACTGATTCAATTTCGACCTTCTTGGATGTAATTAATAGAATTATGTTAGGATAATATGGAGGAAGAATAACTTCTTTTGTTATAGGATTCATGATAAATAACCTATGGAAGAAGACTATTTTTTAGAGCTAGATGGTGAACATATGAAAGTACAATTTGTGCATTTTTAATATCCAGATTTAATACAGACTTCATTATCAAGTTTATGCTTCCAAATCCAATAGTCATACTCTCCTAAATAACTTTTCAGTGTGCTTTTGAAGTGTTGAGGGGCCCTCATCACTACACTGGTACACTTTGTTTTCAAGTTTCCTTACTATTTGCATATTCGAATTTGAAAGTTAGAAGTTATTTTATGTGTTGTAGTAAAGGTTATATTATTAAAGTTATCAATTGAAAAGGACTTGCATTCGTTGTGAAAAGAACCTTGTAAAAGGATTCAACCAATTTTGATCTTGAAAATTGATATATATGCTTGCTATCATACAATTTCCATATTTGCTTATTGGCTTTGACTTTGAAGATAGTTCTGGTTTGATTTCCAAGTGATGCATATTGTAATTGTTAAATTAATTTTTCAGTCTAATAAGTGATTCTTGTAAAAAGATTCAACTGTTATTGGTTTGCAACATTACTCATCTCATTCATTGTCTGATTTGGTTAGTTATTGAAATTATTTTGGATTGTTATGATTGGAAAATGTTCTATTGAGCAATATTCTTGTAAGGGAATGATAGGATTTTATCCAGTCATTAATACTCTATTTTTTTTATTTAGGAAATTAGAATTTCATAAGATTTTTTTATTATCTAGATTAATGCTTGAGTGATTGAAAAGACAATGAAGGACCTCTTGTAAGAGAGCACTGTTAATTTCATTTCACTAGGTTGACATTAGAACCTTAGATCCTTCTAGATCTATATAGTTTAGGTGAGCACCTCTAAGTGTACTTTCCTGGGTTGATAAAGGAATTAAGAGCTTAACTTACCTTAGTAAGTAAAGACTAAATAATCACATCAGCTCCAACCATTCCATCCTCTACGTCAGCCTGCAACTATCATCAAGGTAAAGGTAAAACTTGAGGTAAAGTTGGCTTAAGATTCTTTAATTCATTAGATATTTAAGAAAACTTTGATGATTAACCACCACATATTACATATATTTTGTTTTCCATATACCCTACATTTTCAAACTCCTCATTCATAATAGAATTCATGCTACTCTAATAAGGTCATAATCATGAAAAGAAAGGTATATTGGTTCATGTAAACAAAGCAGTAACTATAGTACCTTCCCCTCCTACATTCACATATATTATTAGTTGAATGTATCCAATAGAGGATGAATTCATTGCTTCCTTTCATAAGGGAACCATCCATAATCATTGGCCTCACAAAAGTAGAGTATGCAAGCACATATTTTACCATCTCCATCACCACCTCAGCTCCTCCACCGTTTACATTGCCACCTATCATCTCATTGATCATTTCCTCCTACCATATCTATTGTTTATCCTTAATTTGTATCAATCTCAAAATCAAATCTATGGCAGTCAAATAAGAATGGTGTTGCTCCACAAGAACCAACACCCTCAAATCTTCAAGTAGTGTTGATCCACAAAAACCAACCCTGCCCAAAGCCACGATGCCATAAAATCTATATATGAGAAAACTCCTTGTTTGCATGAGGACATGAAAATCCTCAGGCACGGGGGGGTTTTGGGCCTCAAACATGTCCATTTTTTCATCATTCAATACCACCATTCATAACCTATATTCATGTACTATTACACGCATTTCACACCATAATTCCATCACTTTTCGCCAATTCATGTCTTACGCCTCATGGTTGATTATCATTAGTCTTATTATATTTTTCTATGATTAAAAATGATAGTTTTGGTAGGTTCATTTTTCACAGGGTTCCATCGCCAAAATATTTCACAAGTTAGTTGAACTAGTTGGTACAATTAGAGTATGGGAATACCCAATTTGGGGTTTTGACATTTCAGCATGCTTCTAGGGAAAACCGAGGGAGGTTATTGTCCAAAATAATTTTTTAATACCTTTCCATGTGTTGGATGGCAACCAGATCGCACATGTGGGTCCTTAGGAGCTAATTAATAAATCTGCTCAAAATGTGCACAATTTCCAAACTGCCAAGGTTGACCTAGATTTCCGTGCATTTGTATGTGAATCGGGAAAATATGACCAAATGTGTTTGTTAAAAATATAACAAATTATCTATATCCAAAATATTTTCTCCATATTTGAATTTTTATAAAAGTTATAAGTAGGTCTTGGAGGCATTTTTATAAAAAATCATTGGTTTTCCAGAGTTCTAGAATCTTGCAAAAAGAGTTAGACAACCAACGTTGGGCACGATTTATGAGGACTTGGATTTGAATGATACAAATAAAAGAGAGGTTTTTGTTGAAAATATACCAAGTTAGGTTCACTCCAAACAATTTTCCAGAATTCACCATGGTTAGGAAGATATGGCAGTTGGGGTCAGTTTGTTAAAATTGTTGAATTTCCATAATTGAGGAAAATCACTAATTCGCCTTGTAAATATTATAAATGGATCAGCCATGGTTTGTATTGTAATCTTTGGGAGGTTTTTGAAAGGAATATAAACACGGAAGGAATAAAGGATGGATTGAAGCTCTTTTGTAATAATAATTGAATCTTAATTGAATTTTGCTTTATCTCTAAACTCTTTGTAAGTATTATGATTATGTTTTGAATTTCATTTTTATTGAGTTAGTTTAGGCTTGCTCTAGGAGTGGCAAGGGCCCACCACAACTAGAAACACTTATTTAAATCATAGGATTTACATTCAAAGTGTGAATTTCATAGATAAATTTGTTGTGTGAAATCTAGCATCATTATGTACTTAAAACTTTGTCTTGTAGATTTGAAATTAAAAATTCTAGAATTCATTCAATTAGAAGTCTTCTTGTTTTTTTAGCACAATTATCTTGTAGTGTCATGTCTATATAAGAATGCTTAGAAACAACAGAACATTATATTGGTTGTGTTAATTATTGATTGAACTTGTAGTGTTTTTTTGATCCATTGGCATAATAAAAGCATGATTTAATTGGGAATTGAAGTCTCGATCCTTTTTGGATGTGTTGATATCATTGGTATAGAATATTAATTTATGGATCAACTTCTTCTGAACGTTTGCAAAATTGAAATTCCTATCGATTTATTGCATGCATCCCGAAACTGGGCTTGGATCAATTATATAATTTTGCGTTTTGTACTTATACAGAGTCATTCCGTACTTAAACAATAAGTTGATTTCATTTATATTGTAGATTAGATGCTCTGATCCTGTGTTACCTACCCTTGTGCCTCGAAGCTTACGAGTCCTAGATTGATAATTTAATGTTGGAATTATAACACATATAATTTCCCCAACATTTTTAGCGTTGTTGTCGGGGAGGTGCTAAAGGGATTAGAGCTTAGTTTCTTTCACAAGTTTTGTGTGTGATCTTAGTTGTAGGAAAATCAGAAGGCAGAAAGTGTATGGTAAGACGTGAGTGAAGAGCCATGCATCCACTATTGTGGGGTTTCTCCAAAGTTTGGCTATCCAAATAAGCAAGTTTGGTGAGTTTTATTACAATTAGCAGTTTTTAATTCATTAAGGTTAAAATTTCAAAGCTCTTTAAAGATAAAACATTTTTAGGGTGTTGTAAGAACCCCTTTGTACTAATCCATGTTGCGAGACAAGGATCATAAAATAACAGGAGAAATTCAAAGAACGATCGAGAGCTTGAAGAATGTCCCTCAAAGTAATTTCTCAAATCCTAGCAGTAGCTGGGGTATCTGCCTCTCAGGAAGAGTTCATCTTCACCACATTCAAGAAATTATATGTCTCTCCACAGCTAGAAGAGGATTTGGAAATATGTCTATAATCAGGTCATTGTGAGAAATTTGGAATAACTCTTTCTTGAATTTTTTTTAGAAGGAAAGGAATTTGAATTAAGGGGTATCACAGGGAAACCAGAACAGATAATCATCTCTAACAGCATGAAAAAGCTTCTAAAGAAAGAACAATGTGGTGTAATTGCACAATTATGTTCACTAGAAGTTCCCACGTCGAAATCATCTATTTCTCTAGATCTCCACAAAGTCTTGGACAATCATTCCAAGGTATTCGAGACTCCCAAAGGCCTCCCACCTATTCGTGATAGTGATCATGCTATTCATTTGATTCCAGGAAGTGTTCCTCCAAACATCACACCTTACATATATCCCTATGCCCAAAAGAGTGAAATTGAACCTATGGTTGTAGTAATGCTAGAGACTAGTATAACTCAACCTAGTAAAAGTTCTTTCTCTGGTCTAGTAGTATTGGTGCACAAGAAGGATGGATCATGATGCATGTGTCCAAATTATAGGGAGATCAACAAGCTCACTATTAAACATAAATTTCCCTTTCCTAGCAATGATGAATTATTGGATGAATTGCATGGAGGAATTTACTTCACCAAGCTGGATCTTTGTTCATGATATCATCAAATCATAATGAAAACTGAAGAAATTCAGAAAGCAACATTTAGAACTCATGAGGGTCATTATGAATTTTTGTTCATGCCTTTTAGACTTTGTCTAGTCAATTTAACGTCTTAAATTCCTCTACATAAATTATCAATCTGGGTATCGTAAACTGATGAAGTGTGGTGCACTATATGTGCTTAGTTAACCTTTCTCTTACTTCGTTGTTTTATAGTTTATGTTGTTTTTGGGGTTTTGTTCTTGTTGGTT